>CAUYLG010043486.1:0-35344 GCA_963573385.1 Cacajao melanocephalus
TAGAGGTATAGATTCAAACTTGATACTTCTGATTGTAAGTTTAGGCCTATGTCCCTTGTAATATATTTGCCATCTATGACTACAGTTCTATCTATCTATCTATCTATCTATCTATCTATCTATCTATCTATTAATGTTTAGCCCAAATGCCAAAAACCAAAAACCTAATTTCATTAACTGAAAATCTGCTAAGTTTGTCTAATTCTTTCAGTATTTTGGATGTCTTTATAAAAATATGTTCCAACTTGACAATTATATTGCTTAGTTTTTGAATAAACAAGACTTTTCATATGAGAAGCCTGCACCAGAATAAGTAAAAACAGAAACATGCAAGCTGTTATCTGTTCCAACTTGGGTCCCAACACTGATTCTGATTCCAAGGAAATATATTACTCTACATATATAAGGCAAATGTCCTCATGAATCTACCTCCAACAAAACGAAAGGATACTGAATCCTCCCATGGGAAAACTAACATGCTTTAAGAATTCTGTGCTTCATTTGACTCTGTATAAAAGGGGCCCAGAGTGAAAATTTTCATCTCTCTGATGAGAAGAAACTATTCTAGCATAAAACATAGAACCATGGTGGACCTGTCCTTCCCTAAGTTAAAAGACTGACATCTAAAGCATCTTGGTTTTAGAAAATATGTCTTTTTTATATTCATTCATGGTGCAGCCCACTTATCAGAACTTTCCTCCTCCTTAGGTAAACAAACAAAAAACCTCCTTCATCTCAACAAAACATTTCTATATGCTGGCCTTAGTCAAATTTTAAAATATAAGCCTTTTAAAATCTTTTAGCTTATCTAAATAAAAAGACCATTGACTGAATTATTTCTATATATTATTTATTTAAAAACCCATTAAAAAATATCCTGTTCCTCAAAAGGTGATCTCACTTACAGTCTTCTAATACTTTACTCCCCTGCCTGAAACTATCAAAACCTCAAAGCTGGACCATACTCAGCCTAGACCTAAGCACAGAATTCTTTTTTCTCTTTTTCAAGGGATATTTACTGAATACTGCGTGTCAAATGTTGTGCTAGGTACAGGGACACAATGTATACACGTGGCTTCCATAACCCAGTGCTTTAGGGTCTAATTATGAATGAACACCAACAGAAAAATGAAATACACTATGCCCTGTGTTATGAGATACAGTGTTGGCACAAAATAAATCTTAATCAGTACTGCTTGGGAATGTCTACAAACTGTCAGTCTGAAAAGATTTTTCAGAAGAGAAGCAAAACTGATTGAAGACTTCAAGGAGAAACACACATCCATATGAAACAAACAAACAAAAAAGAATCCTAAGCTGAGGAAGTTTTATGTGATGAGATGTGAAAGTGCCAAAAAGAAAACACTGAGGTGCTTTAAATACTTGCATTTTCTCAGAATATCATATAGAAGGAGAGAAGAGTGTGAGATAAATTTTGAAAGGTAAATAGGAACCACATCCTGGAGGACCCTGGATGCCACCAAAAAAAAGGGGGTTTGTATTATTTCCCAAGTTAATTGAGGGGTTTTATTAAAAGGCTATAATCCTAACACTTTGGGAGGCTGAGACAGGAAGATTGCTTCAGCTCAGGAGTTGGAAACCAGCCTGGGCGACATGGTGAAATCACATCTCTATCAAAAATAAAAATAAATTAGCAAAATTCTCCAGACATGGTGGTACATGGTGTTCTCAGTACTCGGGAGGCTGAGATGGGAGGCTCACTTAAGCCCGGTGGGAAGAGGTTGCAGTGAACAGAGATTGTGCCTCTGTACTCCAGCCTGGGTGACAGAGCAAGACCCTGTCTCAAAAAAAAAAAAAGACTAAAAAAATTAATTTATAAATACTACGCAGAAAGAGCAATGGAAAGACAGAGGGGAAACCTAGAGATAAGAAACTGTGGTAGTCTAAAGGTCCTGCTTCAAATATTTAGTTCACATATATGGCACAGCCATTCTCTTATATGCTCATCAAATCTTGGATTAAGCCAAACCAAGGACAAGAGCACTCTTCAAAAGCCTGAATGTCTGCTGAGATACATTTAACATTACACCAATTTCATTTTTATCAATGATTTCACAGACACGAGAACTGAGAATTGGCAGATAAACAGTGTACCCAGCATCACACATACACAGTTGATAGAGAGGTATAGATTCAAACTTGAGACTTCTAATTGTAAGTTAAGGCCTATTTATTTTTGTTATATATTTGCCATGTACGATTAAAGCAATATATATATACACATGTATATATAGCTACATGTTTATATATACATAAACATTAAGAAATATATATATATATCTTAAGATATATATATATATATATATATATATATATTTCTTAATGTTCAGCCCAAATGCCAAAAACCAAAAACCTAATTTCATTAACTGAAAATCTGCTAAGTTTGTCTAATTCTTTCAGTATTTTGGATGCCAAAAAACAAAAACCTAATTTCATTAATTAAACATCTACAATCCACTTCTATTTGACTGGACTCTACCTCTATTTGACCTGAAAGGCTTTCTATTTTTTTTAATGTTATTTAATTAAAAGTAATAAATATCCTCATGCTGAAGAACACTTTCATAAAGAGGAAAAAGTAACCTACATTATACACAGAAAGGTTATATAATGAGACATCTCAAGAATTTAGGAATCTAGTTCATAGACTGTTGCAGTATTCTTGTAAGAGATAATCAGGATATGAACCAAAGGAGGGATATAGAGAAGAAAATGGCATAAGAAATATTTGAGAGACCTGGGTGATTGATCAGATATGAAGGTGATATAAAAAGGAGAGATCAGTGATGACTTACATGTACTTGGGTGATGGAGAATACATTAGATTTTTTTTTCTTTTGCAAAGTTTAGAAATATAGGCTATATTCCAGAAACCTTCAAGCTTGCATGATATTTTAAATCAAATCAACAAACATTTTATTTAATATTATAACTCTATAACAGATAGTGTCAGAAAACGTAGCTTGTTTTAGAAATTAGAAAGCTAGCAATTTCTAAAACACAATTGAATTATGTAATAAAATAACTATAAGTAACGCTTAGTTTAGTTACATTACAGTCAAAGTAATGATTTCAGTCATTGACATTTTATAATACAGAATATTACAAGAATAGTTATAATTAGGCAATTAGTTCTATCACTCATGGCATAGAGTTGGAAGCACAAAGCCTCAAAATGGGTAATCAATACTTCTGCATGTAATTAATCAGTTGAGTGTGGACTATAGTAAACACAGGGCTAAAATAAGTGAGGTTGACTACAGCTATCCTGAGGTGATTAAACATCACTGTAGAGATGTACAAAAACATTTGAACAAAAGCATCCATTGCTTCCAGAATAAACTAGTCTTACTTTTAAGACATTTACTCATTTATTCATTCAATCTACAGCTTCATTCAGTCTTACTGAGCACTGATTAAGATCCAGACACTACGGTAGTGAGTGCTGGGGATACAAAGGTAAGTACTATAAACTGGAGACCTAGCTTCATGGTTTATGGTTTAGAGGAGAAGATAATTGCACGACAACCACAAAATCCTATAGTTACAAACTGTGCTGAAACTTATGAAAAAAGATGTTGTAGACATAAAAATGTTTCTTCTTCCTGAAGATGTCCACATCCTAATCCCCAGAAACTACAAACATGTTACCTTATATGGCAAAGGAGATTGTTCAGAGGTGTTAAGAATCTTGAAACAGGATTATCTATACAGCTCCAAAATAATCACAAGTGTTCTTATAAGAGGCAGGTAAAGGGGTAAGAGAGACAGAGCTGTCATGATGGAAAAAGATGGTAAGAATCAGAAAGAAATTTGAAGATGTATGCTCCTGGCAGTAAGGATAGAGGAAAGGCACGTGAGCTAAGAAATGCCAGCAATATAAAAATCAAGAAAAGGCAGGGGAACAGATCCTTTCCAGGAACCTTAATAAGAAGCACAGCCCTGCTAACACCTTAATTTCAGCCCAGTGAAGCCCATTTTCGACTTCTGAATTCCAAAACAGTATGATCATAAATATGGGTTGTATTAAGCAACCAAATTTATAATAAAAATTTATGGTAGCAATAGGAAGTTGGTACACAAGATTCGAGGAACAATGTAGAGACTATGCAAGAAAAGGATCTCTTCTGCAATCCCTCATTTTAAACATAATTTTGAAATTCTAGTATGATCGTGCTAATCTCCTTTAAATGCCTTCATTCTACATTGCAAACATATTTCAAGATATCACAGTGTACCACACAAATATATACAATTTTTATTTTTCAATTAAAAATAACATCTTAAAAATGTTTCAATTGTTTTCTTTTGCCATCAGGATAAAGTACAAAATCCACCACATGATTGACAAGGCCCCAGTGACACAACCTGTGTCTATTTCTTCAATCTCATAGAATGTAGCATTTCCCTTTGATCTCACCTTTCCAGCCTGCTGCTCTTCTTTCAGTGCTTTGAAACAAGTAAGATATTCACTCCTTCCACCACAAGGCCTTTACACAAGAGGTTTGCATATTTTCTCCTGCAACCCTTGCTCTTTGTCCAGTTTATTTTAACTTATCCTTTAGATCTGTGTTCAATTGTTACTTTCCCAGTTCTAGGAATGCTAAGTAACTAAATATTGGAAGAAATTTGAGCTTATTTTTAGATTGAGGGAGAGCACAAATAATATAGAAAGAGGTAGCCAATACAAGTAAGGATACTCAATACTGTGAGTTTCCTGAAAAGATAGAAAGCCATGATATCCAGGGGATAAGAGAGAAAAAATAAGAAAGAATTAGTCTTGGATTGAAGGAAATGACACCTCTCCATTTTTTTCTTCTCTTCTTTGCTTTTCATTCCCATCTTCACCACCTTAAATTTAAAGTGCCTCAAATCTTAATTCTAGGACTTTTTATATTGCCACTTTGCTTTGTTTTCTCTTTAATTTATTTTAATCTTGGTAACATGGTGTAAAAATTACTATAAAAAGAACTGGGAAGAACTGGTTATCAAACTGAATGCTAAGGGCTTGGCTTTCAGTGACCACAGTGAAAAAAGTAAGTAAGTTTTGGGTCCCTAAGTGAAAGGGATGTTGAAATTTAAACGAATGCTTTAATTTAGCCTACACAAGCATAAATCTGGCTAAGGCAAGATGACAAAAATTTCCATGAGAAATAAGGAATTGTATTTGTCATAAGAGAGAAAATCTGCAGGCACGAAACAAACAACACAAAAATAAAAGGAAATTGAGACAGAACAAAGGATTAGAATCCCAAGTGCATGAAAAATAAAATTCACAAAGAAACCATACTTATGTGTGTATATATTGATTGAAGGATTAAGGGAACAATAAGAGAACATAAATATAAATGGGCTGAATTGAAGGACAGAACAAATACAAATTCTAGAAATTATGTCCTCTTTACAAATTGACTTTTTTTTCCTTGCAAAATACTACTCTTTATGTCTTATAATATGCCTTGTAGTGAAGTCTACTTTGTATATAGCTTCTGTACGCTTACTATCTAAATGAAATGTCTTTTCCCATCATTAACTTTCACATTTCTGTCTTTTTATATTTAAAATGTCTTTCTTCTAAAAATATCATAACTGGGTCTTGCGTTTTTTCATGACTGATGGTATCTTGTTTTTAATTAGGGTGCTTAACCTGTTTACATTTATTGCAAATATTGATTTGCTTAAGTCTGCTATCTAGCTATTTGTTTTGTATACATTCCATCCGTTTTTAGTTACCTTATTACTCATTTTCTGCCTTCTATTAGGTAATCTGCATTTTTTTTAAAGAATTGCTTTAGGAATCAAGATAAATATTTTAAACTTATTCATTCATGACAGGGCTCCCTGAGCTAAATCAATTAGTTTGTAAATACAAATAACTTTGTATGCATAAATTGGGTTGGAAAAGGCAGAGGTGGAAAAACACTGTGGGTCAATGATGGTATCTCAGATTGTACAGAAAACCAGAAGGGTTTAGAAAGCTTTAGATGATGAACAAGGTTTTTTGAGAACTATCTTCATAATCTTTCTGATGCAAATAGATTACATTAACTCTAATGATATGGTTTGGCTGTGTCCCCACCCAAACCTCATCTTGAATTGTAGCTCCCTTAATCCCCACATGTCATGGGTGGGAGCCAGTGGGAGGTAATTGAATCGTGGGGGCAGGTTTTTTCCCTGTGTTGTTGCTGTGATAGAGCATAAGTTTCAGGAGAACTGATGGTTTTACAAAGGGCGGCTCCTCTGCACATGCTCTCTTGCCTGCTGCCATGTAAAACATGCCTTTGCTCCTCTTTCACCTTCTACCATGATTGCAAGGCCTCACCAGCCATGTGGAACTGCGAGTCTTTTAAACCTCTTTTTCTTTGTCAATTACCCAATCTTGGATATATCTTAATTAGCAGTGTGAAAACAGGATAACACATCTAAGAGAATCCTGCAAGGAAGAAAAGAATCTGTCCATTGGAACCTTTAAGGATAGGCTTTTCAAGAACTGTACATGATACTAAGGAGTAGATTCTAAAGCAAATGGGAACGTGTTTACTTCTCACTTTTTTACTTTTGTGTAAACAACCTTAACCAGAAATAGGGGATTTAATAACCAAGCAAAACTCAAATGAAAAATAGCCCCTTTGTTAGATAGTTTTCTTAGTGACTGAATATGTTGACAGAATCTTAAGACAAAAATAGAATAAACTGAAGTCCTTACAACTAAAAATAACTGAATGCTTCCAACCCAATCAAAACATCATAGGATAGAGTTTCTCCTTAAAGATATCAATGTATACCATAAGCAGAAAATATAATTGACCAATGATGATTAATGGGTACAAAAAATAGCTATAAGACCTACTATTTGATAGCACAACAGGGTGACTATAGTCAATGATAATTAATTGTACATTTTATAATATCATGAGTGTAATTGAATTGTGTGTAGCTCAAATGCTAAATGTTTAAGGCAATGAGAATCCCATTCTCTATAATGTTCTTATTTCATATGTATGCCTGTATCAAAACATCTTATATACCCTCATAAATATATGCACCTAACGTGTACCCACACACACACAAAAGAATTTATTTTAAAAATCTGATAATCAATAAGGATGACCCAGGGGAAATTCAGTACTCAATTCCAAATTTTCTGTTTTATTTTTAAACTTACAAGAAATTTATCTAAATAATAAAGGACAATCATGTGTGCATATATATATATATATATATAAAATAAAATTTTATTCTTCACTTTTAATTTTTGTGGGTTCAGAGTAGGTATACATTATACTCTTGGGATATATAAGATACTTTGATATAGGTATACAATGTATAATAATCACATCAAGGTAAATGGGACATTGATCACCTCCATAACTTATCAGTTACGTTACAAACAATCAAATTGCACTCATTCATTCATTTATTTATTTATTTAGACAGAGTCTCACTCTGTTGCCCAGGCTGGAGTGCAATGGCATGATCTCAGCTCACTGCAACCTCTGCCTCCAGGGTTCCAGCAATTCTCCTGCCTCAGCCTCTTGAGTAGCTGAGATTATGGTGGTGTGCTACCATGCCTGGCTAATTTTCTCTACAATTTTAGTAGAGACAGAGTTTCACCATGTTGGCCAGGCTGATCTCAAACTCCTGACCTGTGATCTGCCCACCTTGGCTGCCCAAAGTGCTAGGATTACAGGCCTGAGTCACTGCACCCAGTCTCTTTTAGTTATTTTTAAATGTATAGTTAAATTATCATTGACTATAGTTACCCTGTTGTGGTATCAAATACTAGTTCTTATTATTCTAATTATTTTTCAAATGCATTAACCATTCCCACTTCCCCCTCATCCCACTACTACCCTTGCCTCTGGTAACCATTCTTTTACTCTCTGTCTCCATGAGTTCAAGTGTTTTAATTTTTAGATCTGACAAGTAAGTGAGAGCATGCCATGTTTATCTTTCTCTGCCTGGTTTATTTCACTAAATGATCTCCAGTTCAATCCATGTTGTTGCACATGACAGGATCTCATTATTTTTTTATGGCTGAATAGTATACCATTGTATCAGAGATGTTGTCTGGGAGCCAGGGACTGGAGCCAAAAACCTTAGAAAACTACCTGGTGCTATATTCTATCATGGCTAAGCTGTCACTCAACCCATGAGACAAATTCCTTCCCACTCTTTTCTCTTTTTTTCTCAGGCAGACAAGCCTCTCCCCATGGCCACCACCACCACAAACCCACAAGGGTTACTGCTAGGCTATCTCTAATGTTCACTTAATGTCCAAGGGCTCATTAGTCAGCTTATGGTGAATGCTGCTAGAACTGGAACTCACCCTTCACGGCAACAGGCTTCCCTCTGGTCCAAAGTAGGTCCAGGAATACACTATCCAAGAGCCAAGGCCTAGAATCAGGAACCCCAAGAGCCTACTTGGTGCTCTACTCCATTGTGGTTGAGTGGGTACCTAAAGTCATCACATCTCAGAGTCTCACCCAAGGCCCATGGTTTACCACCTGGGTATTTCTGCTTGGTTCTTCTGGACCCAAGAGCTCTTTAGTGAGCAGGTGATGAATTTTGCCAGGACTGGATCCTCCCCTTCAAGGCAGCAGGCTGCCTTCTGTCCTAGGATGTGTCTAGACATGTTGTCCAAGAGCTATGGCCTCACAACTCTGCCCTGTGCCCTATCCTACTGTGACTGAGGCGACATACAAGATGTAAGACAAAGTCTTCTTCACTTTTCCCTTTCCTCCAGTAGAAGAAAGGAGACACTTTTATTACTGCAAGCTGTCCTTCCTGGTGTTGAGGGAGGGGTAGTACAAGTGCTTGCTTAGCCATCCCAGCTGGTATTCTCTGTCCACAGGCTCTGAGCCCAGCACAGCAGTAGGAATGCTAGGAATTGGAGTACTTGTGGCCTAGACTGCCTTTTAAGTTGATTTAAGGCCCCAGAGCACTTTAGCTCACAGTGTGAGGCTTGCTGAAACTTAAGTTCTGAGGTTGGGTTGGCCACTGGCTAGAGCTTTTCCAAATGTTCCCTTGGTGGGTAGATGAAAGTTGAGTTCAGTTTGCTTCCCACTGTGATAGGGCAGTACTGAGTTCGCTGCTGGGTTCCACAGTGTTGCATTCTCTCTCCCTCATGTGCACAGATTCTCTGTGCTATACAGAAACTGCCAGGGGATGGGGGAGGAGTAGTGTCAGCAATTCAAGACTGTCTCTCTTACCCTCTTTAGTGCCTTTCAGTGATATGAAGTTAAAAGCCAGGTAATGTGATTGCTCACCTAATTTTTGGTTCTTATGAAGGTGCTTTCTGTGTGAAGATACTTGTTAAATTGGTGTTCCTTTCAGGGGTACAATCAGTGATGGCATCTATTTGGGGATCTTGCTCTACCCTACGGATTTTTGATTGACACAAATACCAGCTGAAAAACTTCACTTTGTTATTCAACTTCTGATTCAAAGTCAATAAATTATTCAGATCATGGATACCTCTAATAAACCCCAGACACTCATGCACACATGTTTTACTGATAATATTCTTACCCTTTTTGTGATAGCACAGCTGCTAACTTTATAGAGACGGGTATGCTGTGCAAATTGAATTGCCAGACTCAATATTTTCCTGATAATCTCTTCATTGAAATTCTTCAGGGACTCCCCTATTTATAATAAAGTCATAGCTAACTTGGACATTACTGATATTCTTATGTCAAAATACAACCTAAATTGAATATCTTCACAAACAACTGGAATTTCTGTGAACTAAAATATCTACTAATATTGACAGAATTATAGTGACTAAGCCTACGAAGTTTCAGATAGACCCATCTAGATCTTTACCAAAGCTTTCTAAAGCTATGACAAACAAAAGACTAAATCAATAAAAGACATATTATGCCTGTGCCAGCCATTCTAATACTTCTATCCTTCATCAAGAGGAACCCAACAGACAAGAATATAAATTATTTTTAGAATACTAGTTAATAAAAGTTAACAAAAGTTTCCCCAACATATATATACACACATATAATTTTACATAAGTATAAATAAAATAGCTATTTGCCATGGTATCAATAACAAGTCATTTTTTATTTGGTGTTACATTAGGCTATATAATTTTGTCCTGCTTTCTTTCTTGTCCCTTCAGATAAAAAAAAAATTGTAACTGCCTTTGCCTGGCAAGATCAACAATATAATCAGGCATCTATACTTCAGAATTTAGTGAGGTGCCTTCTTTTCCCAAGCTACTTGTCAGGGTTTTAATGACTTTACAGTTCTTTTTGATTCTATTGTGATTTCACAACTGGATGACCTTTGGTCATATACTAAAAATGACCTGAATTTAAAGATCAAGTTATTCTATTAACATATCACTTTAGCTCAAAAAGAATGTAAATATTTTCTAAAGTAAATCGCAATTTTATCAATAAATGTGTATTAACTAAGACACAGTATATGACAGAAGGTAATAAATTACTTATTTTGACAGACTAAAAACCATATAAAACTGTTAGAAGCCAGACACTAGGAGGAAATTAAAATAATTTCTACTCTTATTAGCTACTGTAGGCAACGAATTCTCAACTTTTCTGAAATTGCCACACTTCTTTATGACTTAAACAAATGTTCAACAACCAAATTTCTTCTTTGGGAACATATACATTGGCACACATTTTACTTAGTGATGTACAGAACTATGAAGAATGTTATTCAGTAACATATAACAATGGCAAACAAATGTCAGCAAACAATAAGTTTATTACTTTTCTTAAACTCAGCAGAGAGCCGAGGTAGTAGAACAGTGGACATGCCTAAAGCTGAAGAAGAGACAAGTGCCTGAAAGAAATAGTACCTGGAATTTGTGGGTTCATTGTTCCGGACACAGGAACTGGAAAGATAGTTCAGTAAGGGTGACTGGCATATCAATGGAGTCAGAGTGCACACTAACAAGGGAGGTGACGCCTCTCGAGGCTGCAAACATAGAGGCATTCTACACCCTCTTGTGGAAATTTTTCCATTAATCCAACTGACTTAAATGATTAGAGAAGTCTTTTTAATGGGGCAGGCTTTAGGGAGGGGAACAGCAACTGCCTCAGAAAGTCGCAAAACTCTTCTACATTGACTCTTCTAATCTCAATCTCCTATGAAACAAAAGCCTTAATATCTGAGAGGAGAGGGAATGGCAACATAGTCATGATTAGGATACGGGTGAAGATCTATTGCACCCAGGAGAAGGGAACGGGAAAAAAAAAGCTTTTTACCCCAGCAAAGGGGTGGGGATATTTACTGATATCAGAAATATACCAGGATAGAGGTAGTAGTACTGAGAAGGGAACACTCTTGACCTAGGATATGATGCCAAAGACAGAGGCTTAATTAGAACCACAGAGAACACCCTCTACTCTCAACCACAAAACTAACAAATATCAAATAACAGGTTAACTACAAGAGATATCCTGTCTTCTGAGGTACAGTCCAAAGGGAAGATCTAAACCTGAGGACAGAGCAGCAATTGGGGAAAAAAATTAAAAAACAAAAACCCTGACAAACCAGCCCTATCCTAAATCAAGGTGTCCTGGAAGATTTTAAAGCCTGTGTTAAACGGAAGGTAATCATGGCAAATACTTCAAACTTCTTCTAACTTACAGTTAGACTAACTCAAACCCCATACTAAAGCTGTGTTTATCTCTAAGTAGAAAAACAATGAGAACACATGGACACAGGGAGGGGAGCATCACACACTGAGGTCTGTCAGGGGGAAATAGGGGAGGAACAGCGGCAGGTGGGGAGTTGGGGAGAGATAGCATGGGGAGAAATGCCAGATATTGGTGTTGGGGAGGAAGGCAGCAAATCACACTGCATGTGTGTACCTATGCAATAAACTTGCATATTCTTCACATGTACCCCAAAACCTAAAATGCAATAAAGAAAAAAAGAAAATATATTTACTTCAGTCTCTACTGTCCTACACAATATAGCTTCTTTTAAAAAAAGCAAGAAAGAAGCATCTTATCAAGAAATAAAGAAATAATTAAATCCAGACCCCTATATGACAGATGTTGACATTTCTCAGTTAAAATTATTATAATTAAAATGTTAAAGGTATAATAAGGAAATGGGGAAGCATAGTAGATGAGGTGAATGATTTCAACAGAGATTAAAACTACTTTTTAAAAAATCAAATGAAAACACTAGAAAAAAATAAAAACAGTACAGAACACTTCTGAGAGACAGTAGTCTAGATAGAGCCAAGCAAAGATATGCAGGACCTGAAGATAGGTCAGTAGAAATTATCTAACTTAAGAGGAAAAAAAGTGAAAAAGCTAAGAATGCAAATAAACAACAACAGCACAGAGCATCCAAGAATGTGGACATCATCCAACTCTTTACCATACGCATAACTGCAATATGTGAAGAATGGAATAGAATACATTTGAAGAAAAAAGCTCAATTTTTTTTCAAACGTACAAACATATAAATCCAAGATATTCAGAAAACACTAAGAGGGAAAATTACCACCCATAGATGCATCATATTTATTCAAACTGCTTAAATAAAGACAGAGACACTCTTGAGGGAAGTCACATCAAAAAATACACATTACAGATAATCAGAGATACAAATTACAACGGGCTTCTCAGAAACCATGCAAACTGAAAGACAAAGGAATACACTTTTAATGAACTAATATTAAAAGTCAGCTTAGAATTCTATGTGTAGTGAAAATATTTTTCTAAAATAAAAGAGAAATGAAGTATTTCTCAGATAAATGGTGAGGGATACCTACTCTCTGAGAAAAATTAGAGACCTTTAGGTAGAAGGAATATGATTTCATATAGAAATTTGTATCTATATAAAGTAATGAAGAGCACTCAAAATGCACAGTATTGCCTTCAAAAACATTCCCAATATCAATCAATTCTATTCCTTGAAAAATTTGCTATAAATCACCTGGGCCCAGATCACAGGTATTCTGTACGATGTTTTTCATTTGCAGCATTTTTATTCGATTATTCCTTAACATTTACATTTCTCTTCTGGAAACATCCTCCCCTGATAATCTCCTTCAGAGACACATTTAAGACTCTACTGAAATGTCTTTGACTTGCAAAATAAATAAGTCTCCCTATTTTTGAGGGCTTCACACTGTGAATACATTCATAAGGAGAATGTATGTCAGTTCAAACATTGGCAAATAATTTGGTTATTCCCAGTAAAGTGAAAGATATGCCTACTGTTGAACCTAAGGATTCCACTTTTAGGTTTTACTTTATATGAATTCACTCACGCATAAGAAAGCACATACAATTATGTCCCACTACACTGTTTATAATGGTGAAAATGTAGAAGCAGTGTAGTGGAACCTCAAGTTGAGAAAACCTACATAAACTTTGTTATGATGACAAAATGGAATTTTGTCAAGCAGTGAATATTAATAATGCAGATCTGATACATTAACAAATTATTTTATATTTAAAAGTTATATGCACTGCAATATACATACACAGATAAAACCATTATATAATAGGTTGAATTATATAAAATTCCTTTTTTATATATAGATCAAAAAATGTCATATACCATCAGTTTCATGGTATTCAACCTAATATAATTTAAATACATTTAAAGAGTAATATACGGCTTGTGGAGAGGTAGCTAAATAACAACTTGCTAACTAAATTTCTTGGCCATATAATATGAGTAAAACACTGTTATAAGCATTTCATATATATTAATTTATTTAATTCACACAATCAATAATCTCATCAGGTAGAAAATAATATTTATCCTCATTTTTACTGATGAGGCTAATAAAGAAAGAAAAAAGCATGCCTGGAAGAAAGAACATCAATCTTATGTTAGAGGTTATCCCCGGGAAGAAGGAATATGGGGTCAGTTGATGGGTGGGAGGATCCTACTTAAGTATTATTACAAATGAACAAGAGGAAAAAATCCACAAAAGAGTGGGGGACCTGAAGGTAATACGATAAAATGTCATAATCCATTTTATATCTCAGCAGGTCATATTTATTTATTTTATTTATTTATTTTTGTATACTTTTCTGAATGTTTGAAATCTCTCCTTTTTTTAATTTCAAAAGAAAGATGACTCAAACTCTTTGTGACTCACTCCCCCATAATTTCCTATTCACTCTCCTCCAGCAGATATCGGTCTTTAAGTGATCTTCAAAGTCCTTCATAACAGCCCTTAATAACAACTGACATTTATATGTCCAAAAAGTATCTGTAAGAAGTACAAAGAAAAAAGACTTAAAAAAAAAAAAAGAAAAAAACTTTTTTTTCCCAAAAAAAAAAATATATTTCTACTCCACAGGTACTTTGAGAGTGGCTCAAGAAATATTTTAGAGTTCCAAAAATCATAGAAGTATTTAGCTTCCTGCCTATGAAAGATAATTTCTCTTTGAAATTATTCAGCTGGGAAGCAGTGGAAGGTAGTAGACAGCTCAGTGAAAGTAAACTAAACATAGTGAAGTAATCAATTCACTCAAATAATGAAACTATTGTAGCAGAGGGACACTTCCAAATTAGAAAAAAATCATAGTCGGAGCTCCTCCTAATTTTTTTTAAGTGTCCATCTGTTTAAGGCTTAAAGGAAAAAATATATATATGATTGCTATTCCTCCTAGTAAATTTGTTTTCAAGTGTGAATCAGCTGAAAGGTCATAGGACAAAGTCTTATATTAACCATTATTTTAATAATTGTGGTTGGAATTTTAAATATACTGAGGAAAAGAGTTAGAGACCTGGGTTTCTCTGGAAGTGCAATGTTCCTCAGGACAATTTTCCTTCAATGAGGTTTTAAAACAGAAATTATCTGAGAGGAGTGCTCTTTCCTGGGAGCAAATCCAGCTTCACAGTGCTCTATCCCTAAAGCAACTGAAAGTGTATGATGCCTCGAAGGTGTTAGGTTTCATCCTAACTCCAGCCTTGGCCAGCTTCACTGGCTTCCTTCTGACTCTTTTCCTGGGTAAGATAAATTAAAACCTGTAACTGATTCTCTGAATTGGGAATGTTTGGAAAAGATGGATTCAACCATTGGGAAAATGATGTTTGCTCTTGCTTGTCTTTTTATCTTTCTGTGATCTTGCTTTTAGGCTCTATCTGCTTGTCTCACTGGAGTCCTTTATCTTAGCATTAGAGAAAGAAAGAGTCTACATTTTTAAGACTATTGCTGATTCTTTTTGGTGATATTAGTTTAAAAGATGGGTGCCTAAGACAACTGATCTGTGTTTGTCAGTAAAGCTAAACAAACTCATTCATGTTCAGTCAGAATGTGAATTTGCTGTAATTAACATTATACTAGTGAAACAAATCTTTACTATCGAGCCCTGAACCCAGTCTTTAATACTAATGACAACTTCATAAATATATACAATAGAGTCTTCCCTCAATATCTCTGAGAAAAGAATCTTTTTCTAAAAGGTTTTTAAGCTTTAATATGAGAGAAGAATTTAGTGTCAGCTAAAAGGTTTTTAAACTTTAATCTGAGAGAAGAATTCAGTGTCAGTTATAATCTCTTTTCTTATTAATAGAAGAACTGATATCTTGGGTCTTCAATCAGATTATGCATCTTTGTATAATATAGTCCAGTTTTTCCAAAGGTATAAACTACTACTCGCAGTAAGAAACATGTTATATTTACTTAAATATATTTGTGTATGCATATGTATGTGTATATTACATATACAGACACATATCTATATGAAATAGCTCCAAGAAACAATATTTACTTTGGCATATCTAATGCACTCTAATATTTCTATTCTAATCCTTTCTTTTTCAAATTAAAAATGTACTGGGACTGGGTACGGTGGCTCACACCTATAATCTCAACACTTTGGGAGGCTGGGGTGGGAGGATCACTTGAGGTTGAAAGTTTGAGACCACCCTGGCCAGTATAGCCAGATCCCATCTCTACAACATTAAAAAAAAAAAATTAGCTGGGCATGGTGATGCCCACTTGTAGTACTAGCTACTCAAGAGGATGGCTTGAGCCCAGAAGTTTGAGGCTGCAGTGAGGCTATCCTTCACACTTCACTGCGGTTCAGGCTGGGCAACAAAGTGAAATCCTATATCTACAAAACAAAACAAAACAAAACATGCTGTTGGTATATTATTTTTATGTCCTACCACCAGGTTATAGACTATAGCTTGCAAAACATTGATTAGACAACATGGATATAAATGTATCTGGTTAAAGCAAATTATCTAGCTGTCTATATGTATACATATATATAAAGTTAGAAAAGCAATAGTACATATATAGTATTATATTGTATTCTGTGTATAATACTCTATATAGTATTACTTTTTTGATTGCCCTCCTCTTGTTTAAAATTTTAACTAAAATAGTGAAATAAGGTATATTATGCTTGCTTATTTTACATCAGAACTTTATGCAAGTGATCAAAGGATTAGATAAAATGGCTGAGCTCACAGTTATCATGAAAATAAGGTACAGGCCAGGCACAGTGGCTCCTGCCTGTAATCCTAGCACTTTGGAAGGCCAAGGGGGGCAGATCACCTGAGGTCAGGAGTTCAAGATCGGCCTGGCCAGCACGGTGAAACCACATGTCTACAAAAAAAATACAAAAATTAGCCAGGCATGGTGGCACCTGTAGTACCACCTACTGGGGAGGCTGAGGCAGGAGAATTGTTTGAGCTCAGGAGGCAGAGGTTGCCATGAGCCAAGATTGTGCCACTGCACCCCAGACTGGGGCCATAGAGTGAGACCCTGTTTAAAAAAAAAAGAACGAAACAAAGAAAAGAAGGTACAATTTATGATAAAATTGGCATGCATATAAATACATACAGCTACCTATACACAAAATACCTCTTAATTTTTTTCCAATGATGATGAAAACTCTTAGGCATGATTAAAAAATAGTACACTGAATACTCTCAATCAATGATAGTTTCTATTCAGTCTTCTCTCTGTGTTGGTAATTTTGTGTCCCCGCTTTATAAATAACTGAACAAGATGCCACCAGCTGAGATGAGGCATATAGATTTTTTTTTCATGGAATTACTCTGATTATGCCTAAATATTAATACAAATTTTTTGTTAAATTCTTAAGTTAACTTGATGTGTTTATGATAAATTTAGACAATAAACAAGAGACAATTGTCTTACTCTTGCCTGTTTTACATGTCTTCACATATTCAACCCAACCCCCGCCCCCCGCCAACCCGTAGTTTTGGCTAAAGCAGAAGTGGAAGATTTTTTGGCTTATAGTTTCACTTATTATCAGAAAATACTGGCTATCATCAGTGACAAATACATAGGAAGATCTGAGGAGGATTTCCCACTTGGAAAGAGGAATGCTGGAAAGTCTACCTACCTGTAACTGAACCCATGTATCATATTCTTGCAATACAAAACTTTATATATAATATGATAAATGCCTGTTTTTCAACTTGATTTAATAAATATTACCTTTTTATGAAAAAAAAATCCACAAAGAAGCAGAAGCAAATTGAACTTACATGGTTTGAGAGCATAGGTAGAATTCTAAGATCAAATTCTAAGAGCAGAATCTAATTCCATAGCAGCCTATAGAAGTTCAGAGAGGATACCTAGGCTTTTGAATGTGGGCATCTTTATAAGCCATCGGAAAAGTGCATTTTAGAAAGATTACTCTGATTGCAGTTGTCATATACAAGGTCAAGAAACAAGAGGAGAAACAACCTTCCTCACTTTTTAGCTCCACACTCAATAACTCCTAAAGCAGCTTGAGTGCAGGATAACTGGATACAACACAGGGATCTGTAGCAACACAAAAAAATTATCAAGTGTTTAGCTGTGAACAGAGCTGGTTAAGAAGCAGTTTTATTGCAAGCTGGTCACTTGGCACACGGCTGAGTTATGCAGAGCAAAAGGCTCTGGTTTAGACGTGGGTGCTAAATCTTTGAAAGTCACTCCGATTTGAAAATGAGCAAACTTCTTCACATTACTCTGTTTTTTTCTAATTACTTTCTATGAAAATATGAATATTACATATTATTCATAAAAATATTTAAATGAAATAGAATAACTTAGTGGAAGAATTGAAGAAAATAATTAGCTAGGTATAACTAGATTCCATACTCACACACCAAGATGGTAATAAGCTACACATGCATTTGAATGTGGGGCTATTTGTCTAAAATTTTAATTTCATTTTCTCCGCTCCACTTAGAGATATTTTTTAACCCTGATTTTATTGAAATAGGCAGTGGGTTCTGTGTAAATTTGTCTGAAAATATCTAGATGAATCAACTGACTTGGAGTGTTTTTAATGAAATGTTTTCAAAGTTGAAGGAAAAACTACTCCTGCTACATTAATTGCCCAGGAACCAAGGGTTCAATGTATGGCAGAATTCCTAGCACCTCTAAATGACCTTTGCTTTACCTTTATGCAGTGCTTTTTGTAGTATGATATCATAGCCACAAGACGCTATTGGAATGTCCTCCAAAAATAAAGAGAAGATATTGGCAAGAAATTTACCAAACCTGTCAATATTTTCAGCAAACTCTTTCAACAGGTAAGTTTTTATACTTTCTGGCTAAATTAGCTGACACCATCTTAGCATTTATCAGAGAAAAAGAAAACACACTTGGAAAACTTAGGCTTTCTTTTCTTTCCAAAGACATTTTCATTTTTTTTTTTTTTAGTAATTCAACATATCATATATTCATTATACTCCTGGTACTAATTCAACAAGCAATTTCTATGCATTCTCCTCTATCACTCCCTATGCTAGCCCCTGAGAACACAGGAAGGAAGAGCACAACCCCATCTCTGGTTGCCCACCTTTAGGGAACAAGATAGAATTGAAATGTCATAGAGTGCCATTACTTCTGTGATATAGGCATAGAGGGTGTGAGTAGAACTCAGAGAACCAGAGGCCTGATGACTGATTATAATATCAATCAAATGATACTGTCCATGGATATATTCAACTGTGACATCAGATGATCTACTTTGCAGTTCAGTCAAATAGACTTTCTTGAAGCATAAGAGAACAGTAGGATCTGGCTCAGGAATTTTGTGTTGGATTTCAAAAGGGCTTAGTAGCTTTACACTGCTATGAATATATTTTCATTTAAAGGTTTAGACCATCTGTCCACTTATTTCCCAATGAACAGCTCCCTTCATGAAAACAATCTTTTTTTATATTCTACCTATTAAATAACACATATATCAGAACACATACAGAAGAAACTTCAGAGATGTACAAAATATAACCTTGTGGTTTTAATAATAGCACCATGGAAATATTTTGACAAGTAGCCTAAAAGTGATTTTTTATAAGGATAAGAAGAAAATGTATATTTAAAAAATGGCAGTGTAAAATCCTCTTATAGTTTGAAATAAAGGGGTAAGGTAGAGGTCAAATAATGCATTTGGGTTATAGACAGGAATGTTTGGAGTGGTAGCTATTGATGAGTGACTGACAAGCAGAGAGAGAGAGATAAATATGTATGCGAAGAATTTCAATTATTCATGTTTCTTAGGAGGCAGCTAAGGTTTAACCTAATGGCATCTCATTTACTTCTGCTACTCTTGGAGGTGGTCTGGCAAGCCTAAAGAAGAGAGTGTCTTTTTCAAGAAAATCCCCTTGTGACACAGGGCACTGGGAAAGAACAGCTTCACAACAGTTCCTAGGAGACAAGGAACGGCTGAAAAAATCCATGTAGCTTTGAATAAAGAATATTCAAGTGCATTTAAATCACTTATCTAAATTTATTATGATAAAATCATGAATTATGTTCACTCCACATTTGCAATTAGATGGTACAACAGATGGTGAAGATTTACAGAAACATTAACATTCTGGATAAGATAGGTTTAATAAATTTGTCAATGGGAGTCTCTGGGGCTACAGGAAAATATTTATATGCCAAATAAGATAGGCAGTTAGGTTTGTAGGAAGGCACGGACAAGGAAAGGAGGGTTTTCACATTCCCACTATGGAATTCTGAATTCAGTATTTCCAAAGGTTTTTATTATTGTGAAGACTCAAGACAACTTCAAAATTTGTTTCATTGAAGCCCACACATCACACTAAGAATAGGTCTGCCAGAAAAGATGCCTATGGAAAAACTGCAAAACATCTATCTTTGAACAGTCCCTAAGCCCAGTAAGCATCAAGTTATCTGGGACTTAACTGTCCTTTGCAATACAAGTAATAGAAATGTCCTCAAAACACAATCATCTCCAGTCTTAGCTTTCACAGCTTTTTCATGCCACATAAACTGTACACCCTAGAAAGTTATTTATTCATTTATTCAATCAATTGAACAAACAAAGAAAAATCATTTATTCAACATTTTCTACCCCAAAAGCATAATAGTAAATATTATATTATTTATGCTGGGAAAAAATCTATTCCCTAAGCATTGTAGTAATATGGTAAGAATCCAGAATATTGTTTAGAATGGCTTTAGCTACATCAGTAAAATTCTTTTTTGAAGCACCTTTCATTGGATTTTCCTCATTTGCAGTAAAAATCAGTCATCAGATCATTATAAATTCATTTTTACTTTGTCACGTTTTTATTATTTTTTATTTATTTCTTTATTTATTTTAAAGAATGGGGTCTTACTATATTGCACGGGCAGGTCTCGAACTCTTGGGCTCAAGCTGTCCTCCCACCTCTGCCTCCCTAAGAGCTGGGATTATAGGCATGAGCCACAGCGCCCAGCTACTTACTCTTATTCCATTATCTCAAACAAATAAAAAATACAATCTTTTCAACAAATGTTTCTGAAACAACTTGGAATCTACATGCAAAAGAAGAAAAAAGGATCATAGACAAACCTTACTCTCTTCACAAAATAAAAAAATCAAACTGGATCATAGAACTATATGTAAAACACAAAACTATAAAATCTAGATGACCTTGGGTTTGACAATGACTTTTTAGACACAATATCAAACGCATGACCTATGAAATAAAGAATTTATAAGCCAGACTTAATTAAAATTAAAATTTTCTAGTTTGTAAGAGATACTGTGAATAGAATGGAAAGACAAGCCACTGCCAGGGAGAAACTATTTGAAAGAAAACATAACTAGTAAGAAACTGTTATTCAAAATATACAAAAAACTCTTAAATATACATAATAAAAATTCAACAACCTGATTAAGAATTGCACAAACACATGAGCAGACACCTCACAAAGACGATATACAGATGGAAAAAAATACACGAATACATGTTTAACATCAAACTAATTAGGGAATTATAAATTAACACAATAATTGGCTACCAATCTATACCTAATAGGATCCAAAACACTGACAATGTTAAATACTGGTGAGGCTATGGAGCAACAGGAACTCTTACTATTATTGAGAATGGAAAATGGTACAACTTCTTCTGAAGTTTCTTACAAAACTTTGCAGTTTCTCACAAAACAAAATATACTCTCACTATACAATCCACGAATCATGTGCCTTGATATTTACCCAAATTAGTTAAAAACTTCTGTGCACACAAAAACTTGCACAGGGATGTTTATAGCAGCTTTACTCATAATTATCTAAATTTGAAAGCAACCAAGATGTCCTTCAGTGAATGAATGGAAAAACTAACTATGATATATCCAGACCATGGAGTATTACTGAGTACTAAAAAGAAATTAGCTGTCAATTCATGAAAAGATATGGAAGAAACTTAAATGCATATAACTAAGTGAAAGAAACTCGAAAAGGTAACATATGTATGATTCTACGAATTTTACATTTTGGGAAAGGCAAAACCATGACAACAGAAAAAAAGGATTCCAGGAAATAGGGAAAATATTGAATAATAGGCAAGGAAAGCATAGGAGGTTTTTAGAGAAGTGCAATTACTCTGTATGATACTACAATGGTATATACAAGTTATTATACATTTGTCAAAACTTACTGAATGTACCCACTAAGAGTGAACTCTAATGTAAACTCTGGGCTTTGGGCAATAATAATATGTCAGTGTAGGTATATCAAGTTTAAGAAAGGTACCACTATGGTGAGAGATTTTAATGTAGGAGAGGATACGCATGTGTGTTGGAAGAGGGTATCAAGGTAACTTCTGCTCAATTTTGCTGTGAATCTAAAGCTGCTCTAAAAATAAAGTCTATTAAAAAACAATTTTTAGAAAAAAACATGCAGTGAGTCTTACTAAGAGTAGTTTCAGGACAGGTGTGGTGGCTCATGCCTGTAATCCCAGCACTTTGGTAGGCCAAGGCAGGTGGATCACCTGAGGTCAAGAATTTGACACCAGTCTGACCAATATGGTGAAACTCCATCTCTACTAAAATTACAAAAAATAGCTGGACGTGGTGGCATATGCCTGTAGTCCCTGCTACTCAGGAGGCTGAGGCAGGAGAATTGCTGAAACCTGGGAGGTGGAGGTTGCAGTGAGCTAAGATTGTGCCATTGCACTCCAGCCTGGGTGACAGAGCAAGACTCCATCTCAAAAAAAAAAAAAAAAAAAAAAATAGTATTTTCAATGTTTTACAAACATCAAATAATAAAAATTATATGAAAATTTTATTTTGGGTTTGGTGGCTCACACCTATAATCCCAGTGCTTTGGTAGTCAGGAGGATTGGTTGAAACACAGAGTTTGAGACTAGCCTGGGCAACATAGCGAGACCCTGGTCTCTACAAAACAAAAGTTTAAAGTAACTTACCATGGTGAGGCATGCCTGTGGTCATAGCTACTTGGGACGCTAAGGAAGAAGGATCACTGGAGACCAAGGGTTCAAGGTATGATCATGCTACTGCACTCCAGCCTGGGTAATAAAGCAAGACCTTGCCTAAAAAAGAAAAAAAAAAGAACATTTTATATAATTTTATATCATGCCAGGCTACAAAATGTCTTTGAAAAGGAATTCAGGGATATGAGTCAGAATTCTAACTTCACAGCTTCATAGCTTCCTAGTTTAAATGCTTCCGTTAGGATAATAAAACTACCACTGAGTTGACACTTAACCAACAACACTTTGCTAAATGTCTCACATCCATTATCTAGCTCCTCCCCATATCCCTATGAAGCAGATATTAGTAAAATTTGCAGACTGAGATTAGATAATGTCCAGAGTTACCCTGCTAGCAAAAGATGGGAATCAATCATCATCAAGCTCTTTGTCTGGCTCCAAATTCTCACTCTAAAGATCTCTGCTAGCAGTATTACCAATTCTGCTTCACTTGTTCATGGGTGGGCAAGTACTTCATAGTCAATTATTTTACTTTAATAATGACCTCTATAAAGCTGCAGCTTCTGCTAAGATACTGGAATATGTTCTGACTTTTTCCCACTTTTGAATAATTAACATTCTACTTGCTTAACCCGGCATTTGAAGTTATATTCAAATGCTTGAAGTTGTATTTTCTCCAGCATTGTCTGACTACAGGATTGCCACCACTGCACCAGCGGCACTCCTATTTTAGTCTCTGATGTTTCTGCTAATAGATTATCCATCTGTTATTCTGTCATTTTATTGCTATATAACTATATTACTTTACGCAGCAGTAGACCAAGTCAATGACTATGGGATCTCCAGCAACATGGTGACAGGGTGATTTAGTTAGAAATCTGCCAAATTCAATATCTGATATGTTGTGTGTTTACTTCAGCAATAAACCCAAAATAATAAGGTGCCGAATATTAAGACTGTATAAAGCACAAGTTTCAAACAATTGCATTTTTTCATATTGAAAATATTCCAAGAATTCTGCTATAATACTGTAATTTCAAATTTAAAGATTAGAGCATAGTAAGAAAAAGAAAAAAAAGTGAAATGGAAGATCTTTTTGGTAATAAACGAAACATATATGGAGAGAGAGACAGATAATGAATATAGTAAAATTCTATTTAATCCAAATGTAATATTTTCAGAAAGAGTTATTATAAAAAGATGAGATGCAGATCTTCCTTGAGAGCACACATGATAAGAAAAAATAGGTATCTGTGGTAAAACATGGTACTAGTAACAAGTTAAAATTTAATCCATGTTTGCTTTTAAAAGACAAAAAAAAATTGATTTGTATATCCCATAGCTAAATATAAGACACATTTGGAAGTAAACAATACATAGAGGAAGAAATATAGAATGTGACTATATAAAGATCTGTATATATGTGGCAAGAAAACCTAGAAAATGAAAAATAACCCATTATCATTAAGACAAACGAAAAAAATATACCTTCAATAAAGATAGTAGGTGGAAATTATCACATACATATTTTCTTTAAAATTTTTAAGGAACAGAAAATTTTCATGCTACATAACACAAAATATTTCAGAACATTTAAAAATAAAAATGTTTCTAATTCATTTTGCTAAGATCATATGGCCCCGAGGAAAATAAAAATTACAAAGGTAGTACAAAAGAAAGAAAATTATAAAACAATTTATTTTATAAATGTAGATGAAAAAGTGACTACATAAAGAACCTTATATATGTAGCAAAATCTAGAAAATAAAAAATAACCCATTATTATTAAAACAAATGAAGGCCAGGCGCGGTGGCTCACGCCTGTAATCCCAGCACTTTGGGAGGCTGAGGCGGGCGGATCACAAGGTCAAGAGATCAAGACCATCCTGGCCAACATGGTGAAACCCCGTCTCTACTAAAAATGCAAAAAATAGCCGGGCATGGTGGCACGTGCCTGTGGTCCTAGCTACTCGGGAGGCTGAGGCAGAAGAATCGCTCGAACCCAGGAGGTGGAGGTTGCAGTGAGCCGAGATTGCGCCCCTGCACTCCAGCCTGGCGACAGAGCAAGACTCCATCTCAAAAAAAATAATAAAACGAAAAACGAATGAAAAAATATACCTTCAATAAAGACACGAGGTGGAAGTTATCATACACATATTTTCTTTAACATTTTAAAGAACAGAAAATTTTCATGCTACATAAACTATTTCAGAAAATTTAAAAATTAAAATGTTTCTAATTTATTTTGCTGAGATCATATGACCCTGAGGGGGAAAAAATTACAAACATAGTACAAAATAAATACAATTATAACCGTTTAACATATAGATGAAAAAGTGTTTGCACCCAAACTTACAAAATTAAAACTCAGCAAAATAAAACCACAAATTAATTAAAATAACACCATGACCACGTGAAGTTAATTCCAAAATGTTATTTAATATTTGAAAACCATACATTAGGATCAATAGATTAATAGCCAAAAAAATTATTTTGTAAAGGTTGAAAGGGTATCATGTAAAACTAGCATAACTACTTTTGATAATCACTTCTAGAATGAGGAAAACAAAACTTCTTCATGTCAGTCTTAAGATAATAGCCAAAGATTAAATGTAAAAAGGGGAAAATAATATCACCCTTCTTGTTAACTATTTTTTAGCTTGGAAAATATTGTTATTTTGTTTAAAAATGCATTGTTTATAATGATGTGCAATGGGTTTTTCATTATTTTTAAATTAACGTTTTAAAAATATCAGCTTTAATTTTTATTATGGTAAATATTGATGAATATAACAAATATTAAGAAAAAAGGTCTTAAGTATCCTCAATAATTGTTAAACATCTAAAAATCTGGTCTTCAGGCTAAAAAGTTTGAGAGCTGTTCAAGTACAATGTTGTAGTAACCTCTTAAATTATAAATTGAGTTTTCCCATCACTCCAGAACTTTTCCTCCTGTGTCAGAACACCACCTTGGTAACTACTATTCTGACTTCTATCACAGTATATTATTTGTTGTTTTCTCTTGAACTTCAGGTAAATAAAATTACATACTGAAAAACCGTTGATTTTTATCATTAATAAAATGCATCATTTTCAAATATTACACTATATGTACATTTTTAGAATTAACTTTCCTTGATCATAGTGTTGTATTGTTTTAATTATTTTCTGGGTTTATTTTGCTGAGCTTTGATTTCTTGAAATTTGAATGCAAATGTTTTACATCTGTATTTGTAAAATAAGTGGTTATATAATTTTCTTATTTTGTAATTTTTTAATATTAAGGCTATATGATCTCAGTAAATGTATTTCTTTTATGTTTGTATTCCTTCCTTAAACAAAATAAAATTTATTTATTCTGTTGTATGTCATTAGTTCATTCTTTGCACTAGTTTAAACTACGACTAGTAGTTCATAATACTACTTCCAGGTAGTAGTATTAATTGTGTGAATATACCATCATATGTTTACCACGTATTTTGTTAATTAACATCACATCTTGGTTGTTTTCAGTTTTCAGCTAATATGAATAGCACTGTGATGAACATTCTGTACAGTTATTTTTGTAGACATGTGTACTAATTTATCTTGGATATATGCCTAGGAATGTTATTGTTGGATTACAGAAGAGGCATCTATTTAACTATGTAAGAAGTGACTAAACAGTTTTCCAAAGTAGTATACCATTTTATGATAGCAATATGGGAAAGTTCCCTTTGTTTCACATTCTAGTTAACATTCTAGTGGCCTTACAATAATATCTTGTAGTAGTTGTAATTTGTATTTCCCAAAGAAATAATGGTGCTGAATGCTTTTTCAAATACCTATTGGTCATTTGGATATCTTCAATGGTGAAGTATTTATTTAAGTATTTTGACTTTTTAAATTATTTTGGAAAGGAGAGGGTGTAGTTTATTCTTTTCTTATTGATTTGCAAATATTGCTTTACTTTGGATGCAAAAATACAGAAAAATCCTTAAAATCTGGGTTTCTAGTGAGATGAGGAATATGTTGTTTCACTACATTAACTGTTTTACACACAAAAGAAGTGGATATAACATCATGTTGCATACTTTAAATATGCATAATAAAATATCTTTGATAATAGATTTTTGAAAACTAGAAAATAATTTTTTTAAAAATTTGACACATCATTAGAAAAATGGTATGGTATACGGGTTATAAAACAGCTACATTTTCCTCCCTGTATTTGTATCCTATGTTATGTAATTGTGCTATGCTCTCCCTTATAGTGTCTGCACTCACACTCTAGACTCTTGCCTTTGTTCCTAGGCTCAGCTATATAATTTGTTTTGTTTAATGGGATATTAGCAAATATGATGTAACTAGAGGCTTAAAAAAACTGTTTAAAAGTTTCCCCTTTCTCTCTCTTCTTTCTCTGATTCCTTCATGAAAACATGCCTGGAATAGCTTTCTGGAGGATGATATATGAGGAGCAGTGCTATGCGAGCGTAGTCATCACAGCCAATGAGCTTTCTGAGCAAGTAACAGCCAACCAACCATCAAACATGTGAGATAGCACAGGCAAGATTAACAAAGCTTCTTTACCAAACTGCAGCTGACTGCAAATGCATGAGTAAACCCAGACTAGATGATCACTCTGCCAATCCACTACTGTGAGGTAAATACATAATTATTTTATTAAACCACTGGGTTTTGTGGTTGTTCATTATGCAATATGACTGTTGCAATAGATAACTGATCCATGGGGGCAAATGATTATATAAAAGGAATTTACACAAATAATGCAAAAAATATGTAAATGTATTAGTAACCAGGACAATTTAAACTCAATCAATAATGCTAGTTTTTCTCACTTGTTATATTGGCAATCACTTTAATTCTCACTCATAGGCGGGTGTTGAACAATGAGAACACATGGACACAGGGAGGGGAGCATCACACACTGGGGTCTGTTGGTGGGGACTAAAGGAGGGACAGTGGGGGTAGGGAGGTTGGGGAGGGATAACATGGGGAGAAATGCCAGATATAGGTGACAGGGGGATGGAGGCAGCAAACCACACTGCCATGTATGTACCTATGCAACAATTCTGCATGATCTGCACATGTACCCCAGAATCTAAAGTACAATAAAAAATATATAAAATAATAAATAAGAAAATAAAAATATGCAACATAGCCCAGAGAAATGAATACAATAGTAGGACTACAGTTCATTATGTATTTTCTGGAAGACAAATAGACAATAGGTAAACATTTACAATATGCATTCTGAGTCAGATTGCTCAGCCAAAATCAGGTAGGAGCCTAGAAAGGCTCCCTAATGAGGTGATAAAGTAAGTGAGTGACTCTTAGTGGTACACATTTTCACCATGGACTGCTGTAATCTTAGCCACAAGAAAGCCACTTGACCCCTACGTGCCCTAAGAAAAATGTGGGGAGCTGCTTAGAGCTCACACACTCCCTGAATTCTAAGCCTCTACAGTAAGGCATCATTTTCAGAGTGCAGCCCACATCAGAGTACATTCTGTCTTGCATCCCAACAGCCTCTACATTTCTACGTTCCTAAATCCCTGCATGCCAACTATGGCTGTTGCTTCCAAGGCCAAAGTATAAGCCACTGGCAGCAAACTCCACTGCCTCTGGTAGCAGGGCCACTATGTGTCTACAAGTGCCCTGAAGAAAGCTACCCTACTTGCAGCTGTTACCTAGGGCCAAACCATGTACTCCTCAGCTCCTTGTTTATGGCTGCTGCTACTGAAAGCAACCTTATACTCTCCAGCGACATGGATACACCATTGCTGCTGCCACTATTACCTAAGCATTTCACTGGGGGCATGGAGATCACTTTGTTCTTTCCTACCACAGCCAACACCTATATGTACCACTAGAAGGCCTGAGGATAGTTCCACCTTGTCTAGCTCTACTATCCCCCAACCACTGCCCAGTTCCCCAGAACCTCCTGAAGCCTGGAGATCATGCTAACCTGTAAATCACTGTTGGGACCTGAACAGTCTGCCTGTGGCCTGAGGACAAGCTGACTCAACCTGCCATACCACACCCTGCACTGACATGCATGTATCACCTGCAGCCTGGGGACTGCCTCACCAAGCCCGCTAAATTCACTACAAACAAACAACAATGTGAAATGCATGGGGGACAGAAGATTGTCCCGTAACAGCTACTGCCACTGTCCATGCCAATCTCACTTCCCAGGGTCCCAAGAAGACACCAACCAACCCGACCTATTGTTGCCACTGCTGGTGCCAAACAAGCTGCCTGGAAAACAAAGAATTGGCATACCTGGACCCAGTAACACCAGGGCCATCATGCAGTGTCCTGAAGCCCAAGGATAGGCATGCTTGGCCTGCCACTGCCCCCACTGGGGCCCAAGGACAGTCCCAACTGATGCCCTATCCCAGTAGAACTTTATAACAGACCCCACTAACAACTGCACAGAAGAAATCACAGATAACACTGACACTGTTTATAGTTCAATAAATCAACAGAAATTACACCACGGCACACATCCAGATCCAAAGCTGAAATGCCTTATACAACCAACACCATGGATACATCTTCAGAAAAATGTCCTCACCTATAAAAGCAAATTTTAAAAATTTGAAGAAGTGACAGCTATGCTAGATGTACAGAAATCAATATAAGGACACAAGAAATATTAAAAAAGCAAGAAAATAAGAAAACTTCAAAGGAACACAATAATTCTCTGGCAATAAATGTTGATTAAAAATTTACAAATTTCTAGAAAATAATTTTTAAAATTATATTTAAGAAGCTCAGAGAACTCAGAAAAACAAAAAATCAGAGAAAAAATCAGGATATGAATGATAAATTTATCAAAGATACATATATCATTGAAAAGCACAAAAGAGAAATTCTAGTAACAAAAACTATGCAATGAAATGCAAAATACATATGAAAACTTCAACATTAGACTAAATCAAGCAGAAGAAAGAATTCAGAACCTGAAGATTAGTCTTTTGAAATAAGTCAGCCAGACAAAAATAAAGAAAAAGGAATTTTTAAAAAACAAACAAGGCCTACATGACATATGAGACACCAAAAAGTGACCAAATGTTTGAATTTCAGTGACCCAAAAGGCAGAGAGAAAAATGAAAGGGATTTAAAATCTATTCTACAAAATAATACATGAAAACTTCTCAAGTCTAGCAAGAAATTTACACATTCAGATACAAGGAACTCAGAGATCTCCAAGTCAGCACAATGCAAAAAGATCTTCTCCCTAGTACAGTCAAAATGTCAAATGTCATAGACAAAGAGATAATTCTAAAAATGGCAATAGAAACACATCTAGTCACTCATTAGGGACCCCAATCAGAGTAACAGCAAATTTCTCAGCAGAAACCTTACAGACCAGGTGATGAAAGATGAATACATTCGAAGTGATAAAAAAAAAAATTTAGCCAAGGATACTATACCCAGCAACATTATCCTTCATAAATGAAGGAGAAATAAAGTCTCAAAAAACAAAAGTCATGGGAATTAATCAGTACTATACCAGCCCTACAAGAAATGCTGAAGGGAGTTCTATACTTGCAATCAAGAGAAAGAGGCTCTACACCTTGAAGCAAAAGCACAATAACTACCATCATGAAAATCCACAAAAGCCTAAAACCCACTGGTAGAGTGAAAACAAATAAGGAAAAGACACAAATGTTACCACTACAGAAAACCACCAAACCATAATAAAACAGTAAGAGAGAAATAAAGGAATAAAGGACATGCAAAACAACCAGGAATCAATAAAATGGCAGAAACAAGCCCTCACATATCAATAATAACCCTGAAAACTCTGAAATCTGATAAATAGATTTAGTAACGATGCCAGATACAGAATCAACATACAAAAATCAGTAGCATGTCTACATACTAATAGTAAACTAGCTGAAAAAGAAATTAGGAATAGAATTTCATTTTCAATAGCTTTAAAAAGATACAAAATAGCTAGGAATAAATTTAACCTAAAAGGTAAAAGACTAAAAAAACCCTACAAAACACCACTGAAAAATTTAAAGAAGATACAAGCAAATGGAAAGACATGCCAAGACATGGATCAGCAATAACATCGTTAAAGTGACCCTGCTACCCAAAGCAATCTAAAGATTCCAGCAATGCCTATCAAAATACCAATGTCATTTTTCATAGAAATAGAATAAAGCAATTCTATAGTTTGTATGGAACCAAAAAAGAGCCCAAATAATCAAAGCAACACTAAGCAAAAAGAAGAAAGCGGAAGCTATTACACTGTCTGACTTCAAAACATGTTACAAGGCCATAGTAAACAAAACAGCATTGTGTTCCTATAGAAACAGACATACAGACTAAAGGAACAGAATAAAGAACCCAGAAATAAACTCACATTTTACAGCCAACTGATTTTTGACAAAGTATCAAGAGCATTCATTGAGATAAGGACAGTCTGTTCAACAAATGGTGCTCAGAAAATCAAATATTCATGTGCAGAATAGAACTGAACCCCATCTCTCACCATATATAAAAATAAAAGTAAGATGGTTTAAAGCATTAAACATATACACAAAACTATAATTCTACTAGAAGCAAATATAGAGGAAACACACTGGACTAGGCAAAGATTTTGAAGTCACAGCTAAGACCTCAAAACCACAGGCAACAACAACAACAATAGACAAATAGGACCATGTTAAACTAAAAAGCTTCCGCAGAGCAAGGGAAACAATCAACAAAATGAAAAAAAAAAACCTATTGAATGGAAGAAAATATCTTTAAACCATTCATCTGACAAGTTACTAATAAATCCAGAATATACAAGGAACTCAACAGGAAAAAGTAAATAATTTCATCCAAAAAATTGTTAAAGGATGTGAATAGATATTTCTCAAAATAATACATACAAATGGCCAATGGGTACATTAAAAACATTCAGCATCACCAATCATTAGGGAAAGGCATGTGAAAACCACAGTGAGATATCATATTACTCTAGTTGGAATGGTTACAAAAAGACAACAAAATGATGTATCCTGGTAAGGATGCAAAGAAAAAGGAACTAATATACTGTTGGTGGGACTATAAATTAGTATAGCCACTCTGGAAAACAGTATGGAGATTTCTTAAAAAGCTAAAAATAGAATTACCATACAATTCAGCAATTCCACTACTGGGTATCTACTGAAAGAAAAAGAAATGAGTATATTAAAAGGATATATACACCCCCATGATTATTGCAGCACTACTCACCATAGCAAAGATACAGAATCAACCTGTGCTCATTAACAGAAAAATGAATAAATAAAATGTGGTATATACACACAATGGAATACTATTTGACCATAAAACAGAATGAAATCATTTTATTGTAGCAACAAAGATGGAAATAAAGGTGATTACACTAAGTGAAACAAGCCAGGCACAAAAAAATGAATGTCACATGTTCTTACTAATATGCAGAAGTTTAAAAAGTTGATTTCATGGAGGTAGAGAGTAGAATTATACATACCAGAGTCTGAGAAGGATTGTGCATGATGAAGGTGGATGAAGAGAGGTTGGTTAATAAGTATGAACATATGATTAAATAGAATAAATAAATTCTAGTCTTTGATAACAGACATCTATAGTTAACAGCAATGTGTTGTATATTTCACAATAGTTAGAAGGGAAAATTTGAAATGTTTCTAATATAGAGAAATGATAAATATTTGAGATTATGAATACACCAGATACCTTGACTTATTTCACATTCTATGCATGCAATTAAATATTATACATCCCCATAAATATGTATGAATATATTAAAACTACAATAACTACTAAAATAAAATATGTGTTTCATTTGGCACAGCAATCCTGATCCTAAGAACTCAAATGAAAGACTTACTCACATGTATATACAAAGATGGAAATAAAACAATGTTGATTACAAAAAAAATCCTTAACAAAACCAAATGAAAACAATATCATTACCCTTAAATGTAGGTCATGTATTTCATAATATGGATGTACTGCAAATCATTTAAATAATTATTTAAATTTGTAGTACATGCATATTATGGAATATTATGCAGCTGTTAAAAATAATGAACTTAATTTATATATTCTGTGATAGAGAAATATATCTAAGACTCTTGTTAAATTAAAGAGCAAGGAAAGAAGGCATGTAATACAATTTATGTAAATGTTTTGTATATAAGTGTGGTCAGGCACATGTATAAATACAAAGAAAAATAACTTGCTGTATACATCAACATGTTAATTTGGGATAGAAAAAATAAGGGGGGAATGCAAGCAATAGAAAGTCATGTTTTCTCAAAATAGATATTTCTTGATCTTATTTATTTAATACTTGTGTGATAAACGCATTCACAAATAAACGGAATTGTAATAAATAAAACTTCAAAAATAACTAAAAGACCAATGCATGAATATTTAGCAGCTTTTAGACAATCTTCAGCTGTCCAAAGAGGGTTTAAAACAAGAAAGAATTCATATAAAAATATAAATAAATCTGAATATGTGAAAATTTAACATTTCTCCATGTAATGAAACACTGAAAATGAATTGAGAGACCATCAACATCTTTAAAAAACATTGTCATAGGTATGGAATTAACATATTTCATTCATAAACATATCTTAGAAAACAGGAGAAAAAGATTAAAATATTAAGGTAGAAGGCACAGGATCTTTTCAAAGGAGAAAAGCAGTTAACAATCATCAAATAAAATGACTTAAACCTGAAGAATATCAATAAAATGTACATTAAAAAATTAACAAGATGCCATTTATGTATTAAATTAAGAAAGAATAAATAATGATTAAAAATAATTCTCCTAATGGAACTATAGTGAAACAGACTCTCTCAGCTGTTGTTGGTGGGAATGTAAACTGATAGACATTTCTGGAGAACAATTTAGCAATGGCTTAGGAAAACAACAAAAGGAAATATATAGGAAAGTTAACAGTGGTTATCCCTGTATGTTGAGATTAGGAATCATCCATTTTTTGTTACTTGTACTTTAAAAATATTTAAGAATCATTAATACCCCAAGTTTCCGCAAAAAATGTCCTTTGAAGCAAATGGCTCTGCATCTACTACACAGCCTATTGCTTAACTTTGGGGTCTTCTTGCCAGAAGTCTCTGATTATTGGGTAAGTGTTCGTTTTTATAATGAGACTGCCAAACAGTGAAGTGAGGATGGAACACAATCCTAATCAAACAACTCAATTTTATAAAGAAAACAGGAGCAGGAATACTAGGAATACTGTCGTCAGTTGCTGCTTTTGGATGGTAAAAATGCCCACACCAATTCTTTCTACCTTTTGAAAATTCTTAAGTTACCATATGAGTGTATATTACATTTAATTTGACAGAAAAAAGTACATATCTGAGATTGGTTTTTTGGGTGGGGAAAAGCTTCCTCTAGATCTATAGGATATCTTTTGTATTACGGTCATTTCAATCTATTTTCCATGTCTCAAAAATAGAACTTTCATTGTGTTATGTGCAAGGGTTTCCAGTGTTTTGTTTGTTTCTTTAAAGATCCTAATATCAAGAAAGCATTTCTAGTCTCAATCCCACATATTGTCTTTTATTAATGTCTTCCCATGGCCTTTGAAATGTAATTTCAAAAGCTCAAAGAAGTCAACCTTCCTATATGCAATAGAAGTTCGTGCTTCTTAAATAACTTTCACCTTATTACTTTTTACTTTTTTTAAGGTACTCCCTTTCATATTAGCTGATTTTGCTCCTCTTTTTCCTGCATGCTGCCTACAGAAATCCTACTTTAATTATACCACTGTTGGAACTTCAAAAGAAAGCCTCAGCACAATGGATTTATTCTTTTTCAGTTTAATTTTACTTGTTAAAGAAGTTTTCTTTAGCTACCAGGTTAAAAAAAGGCAGAGCTGAATTTTATTAAATCTTGTTCTGCAGCAAAGTTTCAGTTCAAGCTCTTTGAACTAGATCTGCTATGACAGAGGTCAGTCACTACTTTTTAAAGATAATAACACACACACACAAGTTCTATTTTTATTCTTATTCTTCCACTGAAGTTATTTCTGTGAAAGGGGAGATATTCCTTATTATTCTATAATACAGAATATTGTTCTAAAATCCCTTAAATTAAATAAAACAAAATGCGGCTGGAGAGATCCAAGTTGGGGGATTAGAAACAGCTCAGGAATGTAGGTCCCAGTGAAAGCACAGAGAGCAAGTGGACGCCGCACTTTCAGACGAAATTCTGTTGCCCACAGACCAGGAGATTCCCAGCGGAGGAGCCACACGGGTCGCCAGCGTGACTTTTTTGGCCATCGCGGCTGTTTTGCTGGTGCCCTGGCGTGGCGCTTCTCGGTGCAGAGTATACGGGACGGGGTGCCCTGTGAGTCGGGCCCGGCTGGTCCCATCCCCACAAGGAGAACAGCAATTGGAAACGCTGAGGACTGGGAGTTTCACAGCAATCACAGCTGAACCGGGAAGGTCCAGCTCTGTGGGGAAGGGGCATCCGCCAAAGGAAAACTAAGAAACAGAAAAAACTTCATCACCAACAAGCCGGACGTCCACTCAGACCCAATCTGAAAGTCGGCAATTACAAAGACGACAGGTGGATAAATCCACAAAAATG
>CAUYLG010043487.1:0-14670 GCA_963573385.1 Cacajao melanocephalus
TCTTACTCACATTATATAGTCAAGATTTCTCCACATTTATAAAGTTTGACTGCCATCATATCACACATAACCTTCATTCTTGAAAGACAGTTTTGCTGGATATACAATTATAGATTAACTTTTTTTTTTTTTTTTTTTGGAGACAGAGTTTCACTCTGTTGCACAGGCTGGAGTGCAGTGGCATGATCTCAGCTCATTGCAGCCTCCATCTCCCAGGTTCAAGAAATTCTCCTGCCTCAACCTCCCCAGTAGCTGAGACCACAGGCATGTGCCACCACACCTGCCTAATTTTTGTATTTTTAGTAGAAACAGGGTTTCACCATGTTGGCCAGACTGGTCTTGAACTCCTGACCTCAGGTGATCCACCCATCTCGGCCTCCCAAAGTGCTGGGATTTCAGGCATGAGCCACTGCACCCAGCCCTAAAATCTTAATAAATGGGTTTAACAGCATTTTTGATAGATTTAGAGAGATAATTAGTAAAATGAGGACAGATCATAAGAAAATATCCAGAAAGAATGAAGCATGAAATAACAAAAGAAAGAAAAGTCAAAAGAAAACGTAAGAGACATAAGTAGATAAGCTGGTTGCTGTGGCTTGCGCCTGTAATCCCAGCACTTTGGGAGGCCAAGGTGGGAGTAACACTTGAGCCCATGAGTTTGAGAACAGCCTGAGCAACAAAGCAGGACCTCATCTCTTAAAAAAAAAAATTAATAAGCCAGATGTGGTGGCACATGCCTGTAGTCCCAGCTACCGAGGAAGCTGAGACAGGAGGATCGCTTAAGCCTGGGTGGTGGAGGCTACATCATGTGGTACATGACCACATCATTGTACTCCAACCTGGACAACAAAGCAAGGCCCTGTCTCAAAAAAAAAAAAAAAAAAAAAAAAAATAAAAAGAAAAAGAAAAGAAAAACAGAGAGACTTAGTAGATAAGTGAGATAATCAACATATGTGTAATTGAAGTCCCAGAAGGAGAAGAGAATGAGAATGAGACAAAAGCAATACTTGAAAAGATAATAGCTAATAACTTAAACTGACGAAAGACATAAAACACAGATTCAAATAGAGTTGTTAATCCCAAGAAGGTTAAACACAAAGAAAATTTAGAAACATCATAATAGAACTATTAAAGACCAAAGACAAAGAGAAAATATTAAAATTAGTCAATAAATAACACATTACCTTCAAAGGAGCTACAATAAAACTGGTATCTGACTTTTCAAAACTGGTATCTGACAATGGAAGTCAGTTACCAACAGAATATCTTCAAAATCCTGAAGGGAAAATGCCAACTAAGAATTCTATACCCAACAAAAACATTTTTCAAAAATGGAAGTGAAGCAAAGACATTGTCAGACTGACAGAAACTGGAAGAATTTGTCACAAGCAGATCTTCCCTAAAAGAAATACTAACACACATTCTTTAAAGAAAAATGATCCCAGATGGAAGGTTGGAGGTGCAGGAAGAATCAAAGAGCCATGAAAATGGCTTTCTTATATAACTTAAAAGACCTGACTGTTAATTTTATATGGAGATATAAGTGGCGAAAAATAAGCAGGACAATCTTGAACACAAAGAACAGAACAGGAGAATTTTCTCTAAAAGATATTAACACTTCTTATAGAGCTGCAGAAATTAAGGTAGTGTAATATTGCTGCAAGCATAGATAATATACCAGTGGAAAAGAATGGAAAGCTTGGAACCAGAGTCTTACCTTTATGGACATTTAGTTATTGATAAAGATGACAATGCATGGCATCGAGGAAAAGATGGCCTTTTCGATCAATGATGACAAGACCACTGGAGATAAGTATGGGGTATAAAGAAGCTTGATCCCTACTTCACATTATACCCCCAAATCAATGCTGGTGGATTGCCAAGTTGAAAGGCAAAGCAATAAAGTTTCTAGAAGATAATATAAGAAAATACCATCATGACTTTGGAATGGAGAAACACTTTTTAAGAAGTATACAAAAAGCACTAATCATAAAAGAAAAGATTGATTAAGTTAGACTCCATTAAAACTAACAACTTTTGTTCATCGATAATTACCATTAAGAGAGTGAAAAGGCAAGCCACAGAACTGGAAAAGATATTTGCTATGCATATAATCAAAAAGGATTCTTAGGCAGGATGTATATATAACTCCCACGCATCATTAAGAAAAAGAAATTATCCAGTAGAAACATGGTCAAGAAACTTGAATAGGCACTTACCAAAAAATCTTATCAAATAGCCAATAAAAATATTAAGAGGTGCTCAACCTCATTAGGAATGAATAGAATTCAAATTAAAAACATGAAGGGATACTACTACACAGCCACTGAAATAGTGAAAATAAAAGTACATCATCAAGGGTTGGTGAGGAATTGGAGCAACTGGAATTTTCATACACTGTGGTGGGGGGGTATATTCACACAGTCACTTGGAAAACTGTACTGCAGTATCTACTGATTCCAAAGTCTGTGATCCAGCAGTTCCACTCTAGGTGAATATCCAACATCAATGTATGTACATGGGCACCAGGAGATTTACGCAAAAATGTTCATGGAAATCAATAACTGGAAACAACCCAAATTTCCATCAACAATAGAATAAATAAAGAAATTGTAGCATATTAATATAGTGGAATGCTATGTAGCGATGAAAATGAACTAACTGTGGCTGTACAAAAATAAAATATGATGACACAAACATAATGTCGTACAAATGAAGGGAGGCACAAAAGAATGAATACTGGCCGGGCATGGTGGCTCACGCCTATAATCCCAGCACTTTGGGAGGTCGAGGCGGGTGGATCATGAGGTCAGGAGATCTAGACCATCCTGGCCAACATGATGAAACCCAATCTCTACTAAAAAATCCAAAAAATTAGTCAAGCATGGTGGTGCATGCCTGTAGTCCTGGCTACTCAGGAGGCTGAGGCAGGGGAATCACTTGAACCTGGGAGGCAGAGGTTGAAGTGAGCTGAGATCGCACCACTGCACTCCAGCCTGGTGACAGAGCAAGATTCTGTCTCAAAAAAAAAAGAATACTGTATGCTTGCATTTATATAAAGTTCAAAAAACAGGTACAACTCTAATGTTTGATTATCACAAAATTAGGGAAGAAGGAGGCAGTCGAGAATAGGTAAGGAAACTAGCGGTCATTTTCTAGTCTCTTGCTTTTTAAAAAAAATCCCTTATTTTATTTCTTTGAATGTGTTCAAGTCATTTTCTATTCTGTCTAATAGTTTCAATAATCTGAATTATTTGGGGTTCTGATATTGTGATCTCTTGCTTCTGCTGGCTTTTACTCATGGTGACACCAATTTGTGTGTTTTGTGATTTCTTTTTTACTGTTAACTCATATTTCCTGGGAAAATGCTTGTGGCAATTTCTCGAGCTCAAGTTTGAAGACAGCTTCCTCTTCAGGGCTTGAATTTGTGTCTGCCATTCACGCTGGGTGCTACCATCCCAGGGTTACAATCAATTAAATTCTTGACTTACGATTTCTTTGAACCATCCAGATGGTTAATTAATGAAGGGTACAAAACTGTATTCGAGCTAGTCTGTGAGTTCTCAGGGGACACATTTTTGCTTATATTTATCAGTCTGAGATAGGCAGTTTTCCCCAGGGTCCTCTGGGAAAAGGGAGAGTTGGGTTTTTATTCTAGCCATCCTTACTCTAAGAGAAAAAAACTATTGGCCCACTTTGTATTTTGGGCTGTAACTTCACGCAGCATTTTCTACCTGACTCCTTGTCTCCAGTGGCTATGACTTTATCTCCTATTCCCTGGGCTCCATGATCCATGGAAACCAACTACTGTTTGAATGATGCTCTCAAAGGAAAAGCTGGCATCAATGCTCTGCATACCCCACTGGGCTCCCATTTTCTCTCATTCATTGACCTTTGGGTATTCCTCATTAAACTGCCAGCCAATTGACACATTTTAAAATGAGATTTTTTTTTTAATTCTTAGAAGAAAATACCGAGGAAAAGCTTTATGACTATGACCTTGGATTTGGCAATTATTTCTTGGAAATGACACCAAAGGCACAGGCAGAAAAAAAGAAAAAGTAGATAAATTGGACTACATCAAAATGTAAAACTTCTATGCACCAAGGATGTAATCAACAAAGTGAAGAGGCAAACTTATGGAGTGGGAGAAAATAATTGCAAGTTATGTATCTGATAAGGGGTTAACATCTAGAATATATTTTTAAAAACTGCTGCAACTCGGCTGGGCATGGTGGCTCATGTTTGTAATCCCAGCACTTCTGGAGGCCAAGTCAGGCAGATTGTTTGAGTCTAAGAGTTCAAGACCAGCCTGGCACCATGGTGAAACCCTATCTCTACAAAGAATTAGCCTGGCATGCTGGCATGCACCTGTAGTCCCAGCTACTCAGGAGGCTGAGGCAGGAGGATTGCCTGAGCCCGGGAGGCGGAGGCTACAGTGAGCTGAGATCACACCACTGCACTCCAGCCTGGGTGACAGAGTGAAACCCTGTCAACAAAACAAAAACAAAACAAAACAAAATGCTACAACTCAACAACAAAACAGCAAGCAACCTGATTTCCTCCCTCCCTCTCTTCCTCCCTCCCTCCCTCCTCCCCTTCCCCCCTTCCCCCCTTCCCCCCTTTCTCCCTTTCTCTCTTGGTGTCTCGCTGTGTCACCCAGGCTGGAGTGCAGTGGTGCAATCAATCTCACCTGAGTGCAGCCTCTGCCTCTCAGGTTCAAGTGATTCTCGTGCATCAGTCTCCCAAGTAGCTGAGACTACAGGTGCATGCCACCATGCCCCACTAGTTTCTTTTGTTTTGTTTTTAGAGTAGAGACAGGGTTTTACCATGTTGGCCAGGCTGGTCTCAAACACCTGTCCTCTAGCAATCCACCCGCTTTGGCCTTCCAAAGTGCTGGGATTATAGGCATAAGCCACCACACCTGGCCACAACCTGATTTAAAACAGGCAAGAAATTTAACTAGACATTCATCAAAGAAGATATACAAATGGCCAATACATGCATGAAAAAATGTTCAACATCACTAATCACTAAGGAAACGCAAATCAAAACCACAATGACATGCCAACCTCACTATCAAAAAAACAAAAAGTAACAAATGTTGACAAGGATGTGGAAAAGTTGTAACCTTGTGCACTGTTGGTGGCAATGTAAAATGGTGCAGCCAGTATGGAAAACAGTATGACGGCTCCTCAAAAACTTGAAAATAGAATCACCATATAATTCAGCAACATCACTTGTGAATATATGCCCCAAATAATTAAAAGCAGGATCTCAGAGAGAGATTTCTAGACCCATGCTGACAGCAGCATGATTCATGATAGCCAAAAGGTGGAGGCAACCCAGGGGTCCATTAACAGCTGAATGAATAAACAAAATGTGGTGTATACAGACAAGGGAATATTATTCCGCCTTAAAAAGGAAGGAAATTCTGATACATGCTGCGGCATGAGATGAATCTTGAGGACATTGTGCTAAGTGAATAAGCCAGTCACAAAACTACAAATACTGTATAATTCCACTTTCACCATGGAGTTAGGGTAGTCAGATTTATATAGAGAGAAAATAGAATGCTGGTTACCAGGGTCTGTGAAAAGAGGAGACTAGAGAGTTATTGTTTAATAAGTGGAGTTTCAATTTTGCAAGATGAAAAGAGTTCTGGAGACGGATGGTGGTTGAGATCGCACAACAATGCGAATTCTTGATGCCGCTGAACTGGATACTTACAAATGGCTAAGGTGGTCCATGTTATGTGCATCTTGCCACAGTCTTAAAGTTATTTTAAATATGTAGCCTGCAAGTTGCTTTTATTCAGAGCATCAGTCAGGGTACCCAGTCCGCTCAAGCTGGAAATAAGATGTTGTCCATGCAAGTTAAAAGTGATTCTTGGCTGGGCAAGGTGGCTCATGCCTGTAATCCCAACATTTTGGGAGGCTGAGGTGGGTGGATCATGAGGTCAGGAGTTCAATACCAGCCTGGCCAACATGGTGAAGCAGGAGAATTGCTTGAACTCAGGAGGCGGAGGTTGCAGTAAGCCGAGATCGCGCCATTGCTCTCCAGCCTGGGCAACAGGGTGAGACTATCAAAAACAAAACAAAAATCCTTAATATTTCCTTAAAGGTAGCCCTCTTGCTAATCTGGAGACTGCTGAGGAATTCTATCTTGGATCTCATGGTCCTTGCCATGACAGTACTGGTGCCAAAGCAGTGACAGTGCAAACCTCTGATTAGGAGCTTTAGGACCCAATCAAGAGCCTGTTTAGCACAGACCCATGTTAACATAGGCACTGACATGCCACATTGGCTCCTCTGTCCGAAACATGCTTGCAGAATCCAATCCAGCACTCAAACCAGGCACCTCTCATTAAAGAGGCCTTGGGCACCAGCTCTGTAGTTAAGGCTGCAAGTGCCTTTTTAATCTCTGCCAAAGTATAATTTGGAATCCTAGATCTGACCATGTCATTACTTCAAAAAACCTGGAATTCTCCAAACTCCACCAAAGCCTCTTCTAGGCTTAAATTCTGAACTGAAGGGATTCTCAGGTTGTGGTGGCTCTAATTGCTAAAAGGTGGCCTGTTCACGACATTCTCATGATTTACATTTTAAAATACTCTCTCCTTTCATTAGTTGGGGATTTAACTGTCATTAGTATCCGTTGTTACCACAGGAATTGACCTGGCCGTGGGCCTTCTGCACAGGAAACTGTGAATCTGGGCTGGCTCCAAGGCTCATGTGTTGACTCCAATCCAGATGCTTCCATATGAGAAGCTCCTAGTTGCTGAATCTGCACAGTCCAGTTCTCAGTGGACCTCCAGCTCCTAATCATATTTAGGACTATGGCCGGGCGAGGTGGCTCACACCTGTAATCCCAGCACTTTGGGAGGCTGAGGTGGGCGAATCACCTGAGTTCAGTAGTTTGAGACCAGCCTGGTTAACATGGTGAAACCCATCTCTACTAAAATTACAAAAATTAGCCAGTTGTGGTGGCAGGCACCTATAATCCCAGCTACTCAGGAGGCTGAGGTAGGAGAATCTCTTGAACCCGGGAGGCAGAGGTTGCAGTGAGCCAAGATCGTGCCATTGCACTCCAGCCTGGTGGACAAGAGTGAGACTGAGTCTTAAAAAAAAAAAAATTAGGACTATGAATGACAGATAATTTAACTATTATAATTTTTGTTTAATTATTAGAAGATTGGCACAGTCACACCTCTCTACTAAAAATAACACAATCAGGCCAGGCGTGGTGGCTCATGCCTGTAATCCCAGCTGACATACTCACTAGGTCTATTTTTTATGACATGGCCTATTATTAATTAATTCTTCTGATTATTTCTTTATTATTTTATGACGAGGTATATTATATCATCAGATGAAAACCTTAAATCCAAATCTGAGGAGGTAGAACTAACTGAACCATGTGTTCCGCTCCCTTCCCCAGTGAGCTGTACCTTGATGGCAATTACTTGGAATGTTCTGGAGCATTGGCTCTTCTCAGGCCCATAGCAGACTATGCGGAGATGCAGGAGAAAGACCAGCCGGCCCCAGCCTCACCAGATGCTGGAAATACCCCTCCGCAGCTCCAAGGTGAGTGCTGGGGAACTTGGCACTGAAATCCTTTCGGGACCACCTAAAAGGAGGACGCTTGCTCTCTGATTAAAAGTGACCTTCTCAGTGGTCAAGTCTGATTCTTCTTCTCGAATATGTGTGGGAGAGAAAATAATGGCTCCCAAAGATGGTTTTCCCTAATCTTCAGAACCTGTGAATATGTCACCTCACATGGAAAAAGAATGAAATAGGGAGATCATCTTGGATCATCCTCATGGCTCCCTTTCTAGGAGGGAGGCAGGAGAGTCCGAGGAGATGTCGCCATGGAAGCAGAGGTTGGAGTGACGTGAGGAAGGGGCCAAGAGCTGGGGAACATAGGCAGCCTCTACAAGGTAGAAAAGGCAAGCAAAGCAATTTTCCTCGGGGCCTTTAAAGGAATACAGCTCTGTTGATACCTTGACTTTCACCTTTAAGACCTATTTCAGAGTTCAGACCTCCAGCACTATAAGATCTGAAACTTGCATTGTTTTAAGGCACTAAGTGTGTGGTCATTTGCAACAGCCGCAAGAGAAAGCTACTAGTGTGTTGATCAGATTCCTTAGGTTAAAAGTGAAAGCAACCCAAACAGAATTAAAGACCAGTATGGGTTTATTGGCTCACATAACTGGGACATCCATGGGTACAGCTGTCTTCAGAGATGACCGAATTCAGGGGCTCAAACCACCTCATTAGGAAACTCAGAATTTGCTCCTTTTGACTCTACTTCCCTTCCAAGGGTTGGCCTTCCTCCCTCCGGCTACAGCCAGGCTTTTTCCAAGCAGGAAAAGACAGCTGATGTGCCTGCCAACAGTCCCAGGGCTGTATCATCATGACTATAATCAACCAGAGAAAGTGAAAGCTTCTTTCTTCCAATGACTATGTGTCAGATCCCATAGGGAGATTCTGATTGGCCCTCCTTGGGTCACATACCTACCTCTTGGCCCAATCTCAGGTCAGGGTGAACTGTCATTGACCAGGATGCATCCCATACCCATCCTTGGAGGGTAGAGCACTGTGCCCAGCAGCCCTGCCAGCACCACCGAATTTGCAGTGGGGAATTGGCAGTCCCCCAAAGAGTAGACAGATGGAAGGACAAATGCAGGACAGACCAGAACAACAGCTGCTTACTCCCCTGTAAATGGTTTTCCATAGCTGACATTTAACTTCAGCTTACAGCCACATATTGGGCAGTGGGGTGGGGAGTAGATGGGGAAGAGAGGCTAAATCTGGAAACCCTAATTCATTCCCATTACTTGTGAACAAGATTTCTCAGCACTTCAACTATAACAATGAAAAATGGAAATAGAATTGATGCTAAACTCTGCCTCATGCTAGCAGTAATATTCAACGGATACATGAATTAATTATAAAAACAAATAGGCCAGGTGTGGTGGCTCACATCTATAATCCCAGCACTTTGGGAGGCCAAGGTAGACAGAACACGAGGTCAAGAGATCGAGACCATCCTGGCCAACATGGTGAAACCCCCTCTCTACTAAAAATACAAAATCTAGCTGGGCGTGGTGGCACACCTGTAATCTCAGCTACTTGGGAGGCTGAGGAGGGAGAATCGCTTGAACCCGAGAGGCGGAGGTTGCAGTGAGCCAAGATGGCACCACTGCACTCAGCCTGGGTGACAGAGCAAGACTCCATCTCAAAATAAAATAAAATATAAATAAAACAGCACCATCCATCTCACTGAGCAATGCATTCAAAATTTATTTTTGTATGTAATTAGGATCAATTACATACTTCTAAAAATTGATGAATAACTGGAGAAGAAACTTTTAGTACTTTAGAGCCTTATAATTCCAATAATTTCTTTTTTTTTTTTTTTGAGACAGGGTCACACTCTGTCACCCAGGCTGGAGTGCAGTGGTGTGATCTTTGCTCACCACAACCTCCACCTCCCAGGTTCGAGCAATTCTCCTACCTCAGCCTCCCAAGTCGCCGAGGCACAGGTCACCACCTTGCCTGGCTAATTTTTGTATTTTTAGTAGAGACGGGGTTTTTCTCGGCTGGCTGGGCTGGTCTCGAACTCCTGGACTGCACCAATCCACAAAGTGCTGGGATTACAGGTATGAGCCACTGCACCCAGCCTGATCCCAAGACATTTTTTAATTTGAGTATTTGTACATGTAGCATTTTTATTACAGAGAAGTATTACAGGATTAGCTATAAAATATGTTTTAATACAAGATTTTACAGAATAAATAGAATGGAAATATAAGTAAAACACAAGAAAAGGGAATAATGTAAACATGTCAATTGCTAAAGAAAAGTTTGCTCATGTTTGCTGTTGTTGCAATGTTCTGGTGAGTGAGGGTGAGTATCAGATGGTTTGGTTTAGATTCCATTTGATCCACTAAAGGGAATGATATAACAGATTTTATGTTTAAATGTTACTATTTGCCATATTCTAAAGATCTCTTGAAAATTCAAAAATGATGATGAAAAACTTCGATACCAACCTAAAAAAGTGCAAGATGGTACATAAACTTTTCAGTATTCCTCTAGGATGTTATAAGAGCAAAAATGTTTGAGACCACTGCTCTGTGAGGCTAAATGTTTGATCTCCTGTTCTGTGAGCTACTCCCAGGCCTCTCGGTGACTCTTCCTTCCGGTCAGAGTCAGGCACAGTGGCTTTCAGTTGATGACAACCAAAGGGCCCAAATGCCTTAGGACCCAGTGACAAGTTTGTTTTCTTAATCTTAATTAATTAGTTACTTGTTATGGTGTATAAATACAATTTTATTTTTTTTTTCTTTGTTTGTTTGAGACAGAGTCTCATTTTGTCACCCAAGCTGGAGTGCAGTGGGGCAATCTCAGCTCACTGCAACCTCCACCTCCCAGGTTCAAGCGATTCTCCTGCCTCAGCCTCCCAAGTAGCTGGGATTATAGGCATGCACCATCACGCCCGGCTAATTTTTATGTTTTTTAGTGGAGACAGGCTTTTGCCATGTTGGGCAGGCTGGTCTTGAACTCGTGACCTCAAGTGATCCACCCGTCTCCGCCTCCCAAAGTGCTGGGATTACAGGCTTAAGCCACCATGCTCAACCTAAAATACGTTTTAATACAAGATTTTGCAGAATAAGTAGAATTGAAATCTAAGTACAATGTCAATTTTTACATTATTCCCTTTTCTTCTTGTGGGCAGGAAAGGGTGAGGGCAGGCAGGGAGGCCTGTTGGGTGATCATTTTCCTCTAGGAGAGAGCTGTCTGCCCAGGTAGACAAGGGCATTAGCAGGGAAGGCAGTGAGAAGCAGTCAGACTCTGCATTATCCCACCTCCTAACTGATTGGATGTAGGGTACAAGGGAAAGGAAGAGTCTAGAATGACTCCAGAGTGATATGTTATAATATGTTGCTTTAAACATGCCAACAAAGAGTTCCTCCATGCTACATTCTTACTAGTTCCAGGGCTTTGGAGTCACTTTTAAAGAGGGCAGCTTTGCAATGTGAAGAAGAAGTAACACAAGGCTGGCAGGATGGTTCCTGGGCTCTAATTGGTTGCATGTTCACTCTGAGACTTTAAGGAAAGAAACACAAAAGCCACATGACTGAGCTGGCTGCGCTGGCTCACACCTGTAATCCCGGCACTTTGGGAGGCCAAGGCAGGCAGATCATTTGAGGTCAGGAGTTTAAGACCAGCCTGGCCAACATGGTGAAAGCCCGTCTCTACTAAAAATACAAAAACTTACCCAGGTGGGGTGGGGCAAACCTGTAATCCCAGCTACCCAGGAGGCTGAGGTGGGAAGATCACTTGAAACCGGGAGGCAGGGGTTGCCGTGAGCAGAGATGGCGCCATTGCACTGCAGCCTGGGCAACGAGCGAAACTTCGTCTCAAAAAAAACAAAACCACAGGACTGAACTGAAGTGAATGTGATCTTGACAACAGGTCAGATCATTCTCTTTGGTGAGAAATATCTCTGGGTAAAGTGAACATAAGATAAAGGCCACATCCAGCATCAAGGTGTGTCGGAAACCCATTCATTTGACTTTGAACAGGCTGCTTTTTAAAAAAATCTTTTTTTTTTTCCAACCAGCCAAACAGAGAGGAAGTTCAACTATGAACCAGATTACAAAATCGTCTGAAGCTGTAACAGTGAAAACTACTTCAGGGAAGAAAAAGAATAACAAAGGTATTTTTGTTGTTGTTTCAACTATTCCTTCCACTTCCCTCATCTTCTAAGTCACTTCCTCCTTTCAGGAGCTGTGTGTTCCGCTACTGAGTAGTTGCACCAAACAGAGAAAAATGCAAATGGAGAAAAAAGAACACTCAGCGTCTTGTGACTTTCATGTAAACCAAACACCAAATGGCTTTGCCACAGCCATCAGAGGAATTCATCCTTGACATGTTCAACATTCTCCCCCCAAAAAATAGTAATGGGGCCTCGGCTGGTTTGGGAGTATCTCTGCAATGAACAGCCTGTGGGATCTGATCAGTTCAGCTCACAGATTTCCATCCTGTGACTGTTACTTAGAATCAGCAACTGTGTAATCCAGAAGGAATTTTAGGAAATCAACAACTCTATAACCTCTGAACTGGGTTAGACTAAATAAGAAGCTAAGTATTAAAGATGGGCAGCTAAGTGTTAGGGACTCAGATTCTATTCCTGACACTTCCACTCACGCCTGGCTCTCAGAATCCTCTTCTGCAAAATGAGAACTTTTCACTCACAAGATCCTAAATTCCACCCCAGCTTTACCATTTTGAAATTCTAAACAGACGATGTAAGATTATCACTGTGTGGTCGTGAACAGTCTTTGGGAAACTGCTTGCAGAGGCTAATGTAAATTTGTGTTGTTCTATTTTAGACCGTTTCATGTTTTTCTGTACCATGAGTTTGGGGGAGGGCAACTGGCCCTTGTAATGAAGCTTGTCACCCTTTGGCTTTCTCTTCTTCAATACTAATCTGTTTTTCTGTGGTCTTTTTCTATCTTGGAAATTATCCTTATAACTCCTCTGTGAAATCTCATTGAATTAGAAACTTGCAAATTCTTATGATCTAGAATGTCAAACGAAACTATAAAGTAAGAAAATTCATCAGACTATGTCTGTTATCTGATATTAATATAGCCTTTCCACTGGGCAGAGCTAGATTTTTGGAAAGTCTACTAAAAGGAAAAAAAAAGAACCAGGCGAGGTTATCATTTGTTTTTGACAGTGTCTTAGTCAGCTTGGGCTGCTGGAGTAGAATACAAAAAAGTGAGTGGTTTAAATAGCAGACATTTATTCCCCACCATTCTGGAGGCTGAGAAGTCCAAGATCAAGGCGCTGGAAGATTCAGTGTCTGGGGAGGGTTGCTTCATAGACAGCCCTTCTTTTTCGGTGGGAAAAAGACTAGATAGTTTCCTGGGGTCTCTTTTCTAAAAGTACTGTGAACCCACGAAATCTGAGACAGATTTCAGTTAATTTAGAAAGTTTATTTTGCCAAGGTTGAGGATACACCCGTGACACAGCCTCAGGAAGTCGTGGCGGCATGTGCCCACGGAGGTCAGGCAGAGCTTGGTTTTACACGTTTAGGGAGACATGAGATATCAATCAATGTATGTAAGAAGTACATTGGTTCAGTCTGGAAAGGTGGGACAACTTGAAGCAAAGGCTGGAAGACTCAAAGCAGGGAGGGAGCTTCCAGGTCACAGATAGGGAATACACCAAAATGTTACGTTCTTTTGAGTCTGTGCTTAGCCTTTTCAAAAGAGGCAAATCAGATAAGCATCTATTTCAGTGAGCACAGGAGTGACTTTGGATAGAATGGGAGGCATGTTTGTACTAAGCAGTTTCCAGTTTGAGTTTTCCTTAGTGATTTTGGAGGCCTAAGACATCTTCCTTTCAAAATACAAATCCCATTCATGGGGATTCCATCCTTACGATCTAATTTTCTCCCAAAGGCCTACACTTCCTGATTCCATCACATCGGGGTTTAGGGTTTCAGCATATGAATTTTAGGGTGACACAAACATCCAGTCCATAACAGAGTTACCATTTGGGAATATTTTCAGCCAAAAATTCTTCCATGGGAGTGAGTTGGTATTCCTGTGAAGATGAGAATAATCAGCATCTCCAGGATAGGTGGCCCTGCACCAGGCTAGATGACCTTGGAGGGGATAGGAATGCTGGGTCCCTAATCCTAACTTGGCATCTCAGCATCTTTTACCATAAAGCGGTAAAAGAACAAAGAAGCGTCTAACTGCATCTCACGGTGCAGCTAACTCAGCATTGCAGAAAAACCATTGGGTCAAGATCTGTTTGGGAGTTTCAGACCCTCTGAAGGCCGAGGACAGGCCCTGACCACTCCTATTTCTTGAGCCTTCCTAATTTTAAAAAGAAAAATTAATTAATGGCAAAGAAGGTTAAAATAGACCGCATAGTATTTGAAGACTTTACATTTAATGAGATAACTCTCCTAACGCACATACAAATCCCAGCGAATGCCTGCATAACATCATTAGGCAACAGTACCAGAAGCTGACTATGAGGCCCTTTGTAAATGTGACTCTTCCTGTGTACCACACTCCCGGCGTAGCCCTGGCAGGTGTTACCACCTCCTTCATCCCTGTGTAGCCCTTGCCGGTGTTAAACCCCCTTAGGAGGTGGATAGTTTGAGAGAAAAGTTAAAAAAAAAAAAAAGAGCAATACAACTACTCGTCCTTCAGCTTTTTTAATTTTTTTATTTTTATTTTTGAAAGAAAGAAAAAGAGACGAAAGAAAGTGAGAGTGAAAGAAAGAAAAAAGAGAATGTAAGAGAAAGAAAGAGGAAGAGAAAGAGGGAGAGAGAACGGGATTCTTGTTCTATTGCCCAGGCTAGCATGCAGTCTAAAAATGGGTATTAAAAACCTCTTTTATGCCAATAATTGTACTTAACAATGGAGACAGGAAGGAATGAGAGATGAAAATAACAAACAAGCAGCCAACCAATATTTTATTTAAAGCTGTGAAACGCTATGCAATTGCTGAGGAGTGATTTACTTCCAATAATGTGGTCACTTTTAAAATAGGTGTAATGTGATACTGAGAAAAATGTATGTTTTGCGGATTTGGGGTGGAGAGTTCTGTAAATAATTGTTAAGTTTACTTGTTC
>CAUYLG010043488.1:0-68032 GCA_963573385.1 Cacajao melanocephalus
CTCTACTAAAAATACAAAAATTAGCTGGGCGTGGTGGCGTATGCCTGTAGTCCCAGCTACTCGGGAGGCTGAGGCAGGAGAATCGCTTGAACCCGGGAGGCAGAGGTTGCAGTGAGCCGAGATGGCGCCACTGCACTCCAGCCTGGGCGACAGAGCGAGACTCTGTCTCAAAAAAAAAAAAAAAAAGGTGGGGGGCGGAGGGCACATGAGGCCTCCGACTCCCTCTTTGCCCTTTCACCTTCCACCATGTGGCAATGCAGCACAAAGGCCCTTGATGGATACCAGCACGTTGATACTGGACTTCTCAGCTTCTAGAAGTGTGAGCCAATAAATTTCTGTTCACTATAAATTATCCCATCCACTTACTTCTTTTTGCTCTTTCTTCTTTTTTCCAGACCCTCATCTACTTACTCCTTTTTGCTCTATCTTCAAATATACAGCCAGAATCTGACCAACTCTTTTACTTTTTTCAGCAAGTGGATGACATCAGAACAATGACCAATTCTGAGTACTTTAGCTGTTACTACTCTTATCCAAACTCTTACTACCTCTCAACAGGAAGGTCCTCCCAAGCGAACAGGCATCTAGAGCAGGTGACCCCACCAAAACCCCTGTAGCAGCTGCCTGTCCCACTCAGAGTGAAGACGAGGCGTGATAAGGTCCTCCCCCTTTGTCGCTCCATCCCTGTGTCCTCCGTATCACCACTGTGCCACAGCACCCTGGCCTCCTCCTCCAAAGAATAGGTGTTCTTAGGCAGGTGACTCAACCTCTCTGGCCTCAGTCTCGCCTGTAAGGCAGGGACAGTAGTTCCTAACTGGAAGGCCTTCTTAGCAATTAAACAAGTGAAAACAGATAAAGTGCTTCCAGTATGCCCATCACAGAGAAAGCATTCTTTAGCTACAAAAGGGCCTCTGCTTCCTTTGGAAGCATCCCACTGCCTATACATGGTCTTCTCTGCAACTAGTGGATGGCAGCATTTCATGCAAAGTGTTAATAATCCTGGACATCTCACAAAAGCAGAAAAAGTAAAGATGAACACAAAAGCAACATTCCAGGAAAGGACATGATAACCTACAAGAGAAGGGCAATTTGTTGATGGACTTTGAACACTCTAGAACTGTTGACACATGTTCTAGAATAAGAACATGAAAGTTTTGACCTTGATCTTACAATCCATTCCAAAAACTTCTTCCTCAATTGTGCCATCCAAAACAGTCTGCATTCATCGACTAACTGCTCATAAATTAAAAACAAAACAGTGTAAGACAATTCTTACAATAACTAAGGCAGGACGGGCATGTGGTGGCTCACACCTATAATCCCTGCACTTTGGGAGGCCAAAATCGGAGGATCACTTCAGGCCACGAATTTGAGACCTGCCTGGGCAACACAGTGAGACTCCTCAAATACAAAAGATTAGCCTGGCGCAGTGGCTTCTGCCTGTAATCTCAGCTACTCAGGAGGCTGAGACAGGAGATTCAGCTGAGCACAGGAATTGGAGACAGCAGTGAGCCAGGATTGCACCACTGCACTCCAGCCTGGCCAACAGAACAAGACCTTGTCTCAAAAGCAAAACAAAACAAAAACACTAAAGCAACTTCCATCTACTAAAATGAAGTCTCAGTCACTTATAAACTTTTTTAATTCTTTTTAAAATAGAGAGAGTGTCTTGCCACGTTGCCCAGACTGGTCTCAAACTACTGGGCTCAGGTGAACCTCCCACCTCAGCCTCTCAAAGTAGGATTATGGGCATGAGCCATCTCACTCGGCCTATAAACAGTCTTTAACAGCAAAATTATCATGGAATATATTCACAAACGAGACAAACAACAGTCTGTTGCTACAAAACTCATTATAAGAAACAAGGCTAGGAATGGATCTGGTTGACACCCAGAGAGCCTACATCCTATCCTCCCTCCTGCTCACCAGCCCTGGAAACCTCAGTAGAGGACACAGTGGGCCCTGCCTTCCTTCAGGCAGCAGGAGAGCGCAGGCAAACACTTCCCCTTCTCCCAAGCCCTGCTAACGCACAGCACCAGACAACCGAGAGGTCTGGGAGCCACAGGGCTCTACCTGACTTCCTCACACCCCGACTCACTTCGAGGGAAGGGGAGCCTCCCTCCCGCCACTCCCTGGAGGCAGCCTCAGTCCTGGCCACCGAGAGCCTCAAAGGCTTTTGTTCTCTGCCCAAAAAGTGCCATGTATTCTTTCAGATCCTGCTCAATGGGCACCTCCGCGCAGCAAGACAACACACGAGACCTGTGGCCCGAGTTGGCTGGGCCGGCTACCTGACCCTACAGACGCCTGCCGTATTGCTCTGCCCACAGCCCGCAGGTGCCAGTGCACACAGGTGGTGCCAAACTGACCACACACCGCGGCCCCAGAGATCTGAAATGGAAAGGGGAGGCTGCCCTAAATCTCAGTCCAACATGTTTAATGACGACTGACAAAACCAAAAGGACTGCACACCTTGAAGAGAAAAGTTTGGACATGAGACCAGGAGAAAGTCAGCCAGAGTCTATGTGGCACCATAAACAAAACAAAACGGCACAACAGCCAGGCACGGTGGATCACACATTTTAAGACGCTGAGGTTGGCAGATGGCTTGAGCTCAGCAGTTCGAGACCAGCCTGGCCAACATAGCAAAACCGTCTCTACTGAAAATACAAAAAATTAGCCAACCGTGGTGGTACGCACCTGTAGTCCCATCTACTTGGGGGGCTGAGGTGGGAAGATCACCTGAGCCCGGGAGGGTGAGGCTGCAATGCGCCGAGATCGTGCCACGCCACTGCACTCTAGCCTGGGTGACAGAGTGAGGCCATGTTTCAAAAAAAAAAAAACCCTGCACATTCGAGAGCATTATCCTTAAGCTAGGAGTCTGTGACCCTGGTCCCTGAGGACACCTAATTACTGCTGCCCTAACTTTCCCACACTGGTAGACAATAAATGCCAAGCACATGAGAGGGTCCCACAGCTTCTCTACAAGACAGCTGTGTCCATCACCAGACGGGCTTTCTTGAGATCAAGAACCACGCAGTCTTCCTACAGCGGGCCCTCAGCAGAAACCTCCTTTCAGTCTCTGCCACAGAAGGGAGAGGGAACAGAGCCCACCTGTTTCTGTTACACACAAAAATATCACAAAGCAAAATTAAGCTGGGGCACACTGGCTCATGCCTGTAATCCCAACACTCTGAGAGGCTGCAGCAGGACTGCTCAAGCCCGGGAGTTGCCTGAGCAACACGGCAAAACTCTGCTTCTACCAAAACTTACAAAAAATTAGCAGGGCATGGTGGCGTGCACCTGTGGTCCCAGGTAGTCAGGAGGCTGAGATGGGAGGATCACCTGAGCAAGATCAAGCTACTGCACTCCAGCCTGGACAACAGAATGAGACTGTCTCAAAAATAAACAAATTTTTTTAAATGTTAAATTAGCCTGGTGTGGTGATGCACGCCTGTGGTCACAACTACTTGGGAGGCTGAGATGGGAGGATCACCCGAGACTAGGAGGTAGGCGCAGGATACAGTGAGCTGAGATTGCGCCACTGCACTCCAACCTGGGTGATAGAGCAAGGCCTGGTCTTCAAAATAAATAAAGCAAAATTAAATAGAAAATGGAAATGGCGCACATGAGGGAGTGGGCCCCCTGCAGCGTCTGGACGACACTCTGTACCACGCGTCGATCTGCATGATGGTCAGCGCAGACAGGGCCAGGAAATGGAAACGGAAATTACAGGAGAGAAAACACAAGCACATGGCCGAAGTTACATGCTCCTTGCTGATGGCCCCACATTTCTCCTGACCACGCTGTGCAAACGGAAGGCCAGGAGACGCTGGCTGTGGCAGGTGCTGGAGGGACAGGCTGCCTACACCACAGACGGCACAAAATGACGCCACCAGAAGTGCAGGTAAGTCACGGGACCCTCAGGAGCACCATAACCTCCTCCTGCCCCGAGTCTGCAGCTCACACAGATAATGCACAGGAAGCCTGAATTCAAACTCCAAAGATGTTTTACTCTTTTGCTGTTCTGTGATCCAAAGGATACCTCAGATTACCTGGCTAAAAAAAACAATGGAAAGACAAGGCTGGGCGTGGTGGCTCATGCCTGTAATCCCAGCACTTTGGGAGGCTGAGGCAGGAGAATCACTTGAACTTGGCAGGCAGATGTTGCAGTGAGCCGAGATCTTACCACTGCACTCTAGCCTGGGCAACAGAGCGAGACTCTTGTCTCAGAAAGAAAAAAAAAAAAAAAACTTGTTCCCTCTTCTATGAAATGGAGAAATTGGGTTTGTAACCCCACCTGATAAGGTTGTTGTAAGGATTAAATTTAAAATTCCATACAGGCCAGCACAGTGGCTGATGCCTGTAATCCCAACACTTTGGGAGGCCAAGGCGGGTGGATCAACTGAGGTCAGGAGTTCAAGATCAGCCTAGCCAACATGATGAAACCCCATCTGTATTAAAAATGCAAAAAATAAGGCCAGACATGGTGGCTCACGCCTGTAATCCCAGCACTTTGGGAGGTCAAGGCCAGCAGATCACGAGGTCAGGAGTTCAAGACCAGCCTAACCAACAAGGTGAAACCCCGCCTCTACTAAAAATAAAAAAATTAGCCAGGCGTGGTGGCACACGCCTGTAATCCCAGCTACTCAGGAGGCTGAGATGGAAGAACTGCTTGAACCTGGGAGGTGGAGGTTGCAGTCAGCCGAGGATGAGCCACTGCACTCAAGCCCGGGCAACAGAGCAAGACCCCATCTGAAAAAAAAAAAAAACTCCATACAAATCATTTAGTAAAGTACCTGACTCATATATTAAGCACTAGAAAGAAAAACTACCAGTGATTATCATAATTATTACACTCCTGGGTCCCAACTAAAGCCTTTTTAAATAGGTAAAGGCATAACCTTGTAAATAAATGAATCCTCAACAGGGGCCAACATACTCAGTCACATAAGACCTCATCAGCTGCTGACAACACTTGCAACGGGCTAGAGGAGCAGAATCCGGTGCACATGGCCAGCTGAACTACCCACCACGCTGCCCGGGCCGGCTGAACTACCCACCACGCTGCCCGGGACGGCTGTCCTTCCCACCACACTGCCCGGGCCGGCTGAACTTCCCACCACACTGTCTGAGTCTGCTGTCCTAGTAACCTGTCTCCTGACAGTGACTCCACCAGCTCCCAACACCTGGCCTCCTCAGCCCCATCCACCCCCCATGTGCCCAACACTACCTGCTCTGCCTAGCCCCACACATACATCCTCCCCAAAGCCCATCCAAGCCCACCAACATCTGGGCTCAGATGGCACTACTTCCAAGCATGCTTCTGTGGCACCTGCTGCTGCCTCCGGTGACAGTCATTTTGGCTCAATCTTCTCTCAGGATGTCACTGCTACCACCATGTCCCTCTGACATCACGTGCCAAAGGTCTATGTGGGTATCAGAATATCCAAAAACTGGAAACAACTCAAATGTTGATGTATAGTACAATGAATAAACAAACTGTGCTAAATTCAGACAGTGGAATATCATACAATAAAGACAATTAACCATCTACAACACTATGCAGCAGCACAGATGAATCTTGGAAACATAATATTGATCAAAAGAAGCCTAAAGATAAACACAGACTAAATTAAAAAATAAATAAGCTAGACATGAGTACACACTGCGTGACATTACTGTTTATAAAAAGTTCAGAAACCGGCAGAACCACTCAAGGTGTCAGAAGACAGCAGTTAACCCTGGGGAAGCACAGAACAGGCACGGGGAGCGAAAGGTGACTTCTGAGCTTCTGGAATATTCCCTGCTTAGTCCAGGTACTAAGTACATGTATGGAAATATATATGTAAGGTGTACATTTTTCTGTATGTGTCATACATTAATTTAAAAAGCCCAGGCGGGGCACAGTGACTAATGTCAATAATCCCAGCAATCTGGGCAGTCGAGGCAGTAGAGTCACTTGAGCTCAGGAGCTCAAGAGCAGCCTAGACAGCATGGTGAAACTCCATCACTACAAAAAATACAAAAATTAGCCCGGCATGGTGGTGCACACCTGGGGTCCCAGCTACTTGGGAGGCTGAGTTAGGAGGATCACCTGAGCCCAGAGTGTTGACGCTGCAGTGAGCCATGATCACACCACTGCACTCCAGCCTGGGCAACAGAACTAGACCCTATCTCAAAAAAAAAGCAAACAAAAAAAGCTCAGGTCCAGGCACAATGGCTCCTGCTTATAATTCCAGCACTTTGAGAGGCTGAGGCAGGTAGACCATTTGAGTCCAGCCTGGGAAACATGGTAAGATCTCATCTATAGAAGAAAAATATATATATATATTTCCTTCTTCCTGCAGCCTGACTTCATTTCACCGTCTCTTCATGCTACACCCTGGCATTCTTATGCAAAGGAAATGTTCCCATGTTTCTGTCTTATTTTATCCTTCTTCTCTCTTTTTTTGAGACAGCATCTCGCTCTGTCGCCAGGCTGGAGTGCAGTGGCACAATCGAAGTTCACTATAACCTCCGCCTCCCAGGTTCAAGCGATTCTCCTGCCTCAGCCTCCCAAGTAGCTGAGATTACAGGTGCCTGCCACCACGCCCGGCTAATTTTGTATTTTTAGTAGAGACAGGGTTTCACCTTGTTGGCCAGGATGGTCTCAACCTCTTGACCTCGTGATCTACCCGCCTCAGCCTCCCAAAGTGCTGGGATTACAGACGTGAGCCGCCACATCCGGCCTTTTATATTTCTATACTTGCAATAGACATGGAATCTCGCAATGTTGCCCAGACTTGTCTCGAACTCTGGAACTCAAGGAACTTGTCCACCTTGGCCTCCCAAAGCACTAGGATTACAGGCATGATCCACTGTGCCAGGTCAAAAAAAACTTTTTTAATTTACTAGATATAGTGGTACATTTCTGTAATTCCAGCTACTGAGAAGACTGAGGCAAGAGGATGACTTGAACCCGGGAGTTTGAGACTACAGTAAGCTGCGATTGCACCACTGCACACCAGCCCCAGCCCGGCAATAGAGTAAGACCCGGTCAACTAATCGACTAATAAAAATTTAAAAATTAGGCCAGGCATGGCTCACACCTGTAATCCCAACACTTTGGGAGGCTGAGGGGGGATGGACCACCTGAGATCAAGAGTTCGAGACTAGCCTGGCCAATAGGGTGGAATCCCATCTCTACTAAAAATACAAAAATTAGTCAGGCATGGTGGTGGGTACCTGTAGTCCCAGCTACTCAGAAGGCTGAGGCAGAAGAATTGATCAAACCCGGGAGGCAAAGGTTGCAGTGAGCTGAGATCTCACAACTGCACTCCAAACTGGTGACAGAGTAAGACTCCATCTCAAAAAATAAAATACAAATGAAAGAACAATACCAGTATGACACCAAAAAAAAAAAAAAAAAACAGACACATCTGCATCTGATGGAGCCCCTGGACCAGGGCTAGTCAACTGAAAGACAACGTGAGCCACAGAGGGAACCATGTATTTAATTCCTCATTTTCTAGCTGTCACTTTTTTTTTTTTTTTGAGACGGAGTCTAGCTCTGTTTCCAGGCTGGAGTGCAGTGGTGAGATCTCAGCTCACTGCAACCTCTGCCTCCGGGTGGAAGCGATTCTTCTGCCTCAGCCTCCCAAGTAGCTGGGACTATAGGCGTGTGCCACCACACCCCACTAATTTTTGTATTTTTTATATTTTTAGTAGAGGCAGGGTTTCACCATGTTACCCAGGATCGTCTCAATCTCCTGACCTCGTAATCCAACCTCCTTGGCTTCCCAAAGTGCTGGGATTACAGGCATGAGCCACCACACCCGGCCTGTCACATTTTTAAAAACTAGAAACACACCAAGTAACTTTAAATTTTTTTTTTTTTTTTTGAGATGGAGTTTTGCTCTGTCGCCAGGCTGGAGTGCAGTCGCACAATCTCGGCTCACTACAACCTCCACCTCCCGGTTCAAGCAATTCTTCCGCCTCAGCCTCCTGAGTAGCTGGGACTACAGGCGTGTGCCACCACGCCCAGCTAATTTTCATATTTTTAGTAGAGAAAGGGTTTCATCATGGCCAGGATGGTCTCGATCTCTTGACCTCGTAATCCGCCCGCCTTGGCCTCCCTAAGTGCTGGGATTCCAGGCATGAGCCACCACGCCCGGCTAAATATTTTATTTAACCCAATATATGCAAAGTATTATATACCGACATGTAATCAACATTTTTAAAGTATTAATATCATCATTTGCATTCGTGTTTGCAATTTGTATTAAAAATCCCAGATGCCCTCTGCACTCACCGCACACCTCAGCTCACACCAACCACGTTTCAGTGCTCCAAAGCCACGCTCACGCTGGGCATCAGCAGCTCTAGACGGTAAGTGTCAATGACAGGGACGACGGGGGAGAGGGGCGGCTAAACACCACCGTTAAGATGCAGTCAGCAAAACAAGGTTCTAGGAACCGCTGGGACCAATGAACCATTATCTTTAAAACTTAATTGCAAGAGAAAAAGACGTGGGAAAAAATATTGTAATAAGACACGGAAGAGAAATCAATATACTGAGATTTAAAAGATCTCTACCAAGGCTAATGAATAGACCACATTTTGTTCCTAATTTAAACTGAAACAAGAAATATGCACTATTTATTGACTGAAATATGTACATTCAGTGAAATATTCGGATAAAATATGCCCGAGAACTGCTTCAATAATATTGCAGATAGGGTAGAGATGACAAGGAACAGATGAAACAAGACTGGCCTCAGGAGATAACTGCTAATGCTGGAACAGGCAACAGTATTCACTACACCACTGCAGCTACTTCTGAATAAGTCTGAAAAAATGCCATAATAAAAAGCCTAAAACATCTATACCTGTATTTGCTTGTATGATCACGCGACGCCTAACGAGGGGGTATATTCTGAGATATGCATCCTCAGGTGATTGTGTCACTGTGCAAACCTCGACGGTACAGCCCATTACACACTTAGGCTGTATGGCATAGCCTGTCACTTCTAGGCTACAAACCTGCACAGCATGTTACTGCAGGTAAGTGTAACATAATGATATCTATGTGTCTAAATGCAGAAAAGGTAACACACCGCCCTACTACAAAACAGCGGCCACAACATGAGACCAGGCAGTAAGAATTTCTAGCCTCAGGCCGGGCGCGGTGGCTCACGCCTGTAATCCCAGCGCTTTGGGAGGCCGAGGCAAGTGGATCACCTGAGGTCAGGAGTTCGAGACCAGCCTGACCAACACAGAGGAACCATGTCTCTCCTAAAAATACAAAATTAGCCGGATGTGGTGCTGCATACCTGCAGTCCCAGCTACTCGGGAGGCTGAGGCAGAAGAATCACTTAAACCTGGGAGGCAGAGGTTACGGTAAACCAAGATCACGCCATTGCACTCCAGCCTGGGCAACAAAAGTGAAACTTCATCTCAAAAAAAAAGAACTTCTAGCCTCTATTATAATTTTTTTTTTTTTTGAGACAGGGTCTCAGGGTCTTGCTCTGTTGCCCTGCAGCCTTAACCCCTCACCTTAGCCTCCTGAGTAGCTGGGTCTACAGGCACACACCACAATGCCCAACTAATTTTTCATTATTTTTTGTAGAGACAGGGTCTCATTCTGTTGCCCTGCCTCAGCCTCCCAAAGTAGTTGGATTACAGGCATAAGCCACTGTACCGCCCATACTTTTTCAGCTTTGAACCATGTAACTGTCCTATATGCTCAAAAAATTAAATTTAAACACCTATATGATGACTAACCCATGCCACTGAAGCCAAGCCTGCTCACGGCCCCCTATTTCCACAAGTCTCCCTTCATCCACTATCCACACAGCAGCCAGGGTCATCTTTTTAAAATATCATTCCACGTCTAAAATCTTCAAGGACTGTCTACAGTGGTTATGAAACATCTCAACTTGTTACCATAGTGACAAGGCCCTGGATAACCTTGCCCTGCCTCTCCAGCTTCATATCATGCCACTCTCCCCTTCTGACCTTGTACTTCCACTATGTACCAAAGGATACAGACCTCACCCAAATCACAGTAAAGGAAACTGGGACTTTTATATGTCAAACACCATGCAGCCACCAAAAACACTGAAGACACGAATGCATGTCACACAATACGTGACAGAGGAAGTACAATGGCACATAATCACTGATTACCACGAATTTTAAATAAAAACAATACACTCATGAGGATCAGGGAAAAAAAGATGACAAATATTTGGTGTTCTAAGGTTTCTAGGTTTTCTAAATTTGCTAAAATGCCTAATTTTTTTTAATGTACACTTTGTATACCTTCTCATGCCAATTCATGTCTCACATCCTTTAAGAACTAGACTACGTGTTGGACAAAAAGCTGTTGAAGGGAAAAAAGGACCTAGACTAACTCATCTTCCTCAAGGAGCTTTTCCCCACAAATGTAGTCACAACAATCACAGCCATACAGAAGCCTCCTCTTTTTTTTTTCCTTTTTGAGATGGAGTATCGCTCTGTCACCCAGGCTAGAGTGCAGTGGCACAATCTTGGCTCACTGCAACCTGTGCCTCCCAGGTTCAAGCGATTCTCCTGCCTCAGCCTCCCAAGTAGCTGGGACTACAGGCGCACAACACCAAGCCTAGCTAATTTTTTGCATTTTTAGCAGAGACAGGGTTTTACCATGTTAGCCAGGATAGTCTCGATCTCCTGACCGCATAATCTGTCCACTTCGGACTCCCAAAGTGCTGGGATTACAGGTGTGAGCCACTGTGCCTGGCCCCCTTCTTGTTTACTTTTAACTGACTCTACCTCATTTCCTACTCAGTAATATTTGCTCTGTTATACTATTAAATTTTGTAAAATCAGGGACCAATCTCAAAACTTTGTATGTCTTCCTACAAATACATGGAATAGCACTGCATAAAGAGAAAGTGCTCAATCAATGTGAACTAGCCCCTCGAAAACAGTATATTAAATATACTGCTTGAACCTGGGAGACAGAGGCTGCAGTGAGCCAAGATAGTGCCACTGCACTCCAGTCTAGGCAACAAAGCAAGACTCTGTCTCAAAACAAAATTAACTGGGCGTGGTGGTACACGCCTGTAATCCCAGTTACTAGGGGCGGCTGAGGCAGAATTGCTTGAACCCAGGATGTGGAGGTTACAGTGAGCCGAGATCACCCCATTGCACCCCACCCTGGGCAACAAGAGCGAAACTCCATCTCAAAAAAAAAAAAAAACCCCACTAGCAGCCAACCATCACCCTACAGTGAAAGCAACAAGTAAACAAAGCCCCAACACTCAGCTTGTCATGGCGAGAGCCTCATTTTCAATGCGGCAAAAGGGCTGAGGACAATCAGACACTGAAGGAAAAGTTATATCAAGGAAGAAAAACTAAGAAATGAGGCAGCAAAGAGGAATGAATGCAAGGTAAACACAAAAAATAAAGGAAACAATTTTTTTTTTTAAGAGACAGAATCTCTCTTACTCTGTCACCCAGGCTGGAGTGCAGTGGTATGATCATGGCTGACTGCAGCCTCACCTCCCAGACTCAAGCACTGCTCCTGCCTTAGCCTCCTGAGTTGCTGGGACTTCAGGCACGAATCAGCTGGTCATAGTGCATGCCTAAAACCCCAGCTTTTAGGGACTTGCTGTACTGCACAGGCTAGAATACTTTTTTAAATAGTTCTTTAATAATTTTAACTGTAATTTAAAAATTGTAATCATTTAATTAAAAGAGATAAGCAAAGATACTATATACATAAAACAAGAACAGGAGATACTAAAAAAGAATAGAAAACAGTAAAGAATATAAAAGTATAACAACAGAAGTTAAAAATTCAATTAAAAAAATTGGAAAAGAGTCAAACATGCTCCCCCAAAATAGAAAAAGACCAAGACATGACAAGAAAATATATTTAAAATTATAAGACTAAATACAGGAAGTCTAACCTTCAAATAAAGGAAACAGAAAAGGAGAACGCAGAGAAGACAGTAAGGAATACATTGTTGGCCGGGCGCGGCGGCTCACACAGGCATCCCAGCACCTTGGGAGGCCGAGGCGGGCGAATCACGAGGTCGGGAGTTCAAGACCAGACTGGCCAACGTAGTGAAACCCCGTCTCTACTAAAAAATACAAAAATTAGCTGGGCATGGTGGCTTGTGCCTGTAATCCCAGCTACTTGGGAAGCTGAGGTAGAATCGCTTGAACCGGGACCCGGAAGGCAGAGGTTGCAGTGAGCCAAGATCGCGCCACTGCACTCCAGCCTGGGCTACAGAGCAAGACTTCACCTTAAAAAAAAAAAAAAAATTCCTATAATGAAAGAGTGTCAATCTTCAGATGTCACAGCTACTTAGGCATCTGCATGATACGTGAAAAAAGGCTAGCACTCGACATATCATACTAGGAAAATCACAGATGCAATGATCCCAAAGGTTTAGCCAGGGAATAATGCTTACAAAGGGTTAAGAATGAAACTGGGCCTTGCCAGGCATAGTGGCCCACACCTGCAATCCTAGCACTTTTCGAGGCTGCGGAAGGTGGATCACCTGAGGTCAGGAGTTCAAAACCAGCCTGGCCAACATGGTGAAACCCCGTCTCTACTAAATACAAAAATTAGCCAGGCATGGTGGCAGGTGCCTATTCTCCCAGCAACTGGGGAGGCTGAGCAAGAGAATCACTTTAACCCAGGAAGCAAAGGCTGCAGTGAGCCGAGATTGCACCATCACACTCCAACCTGGGTGAAAGAGCGAAACTGTCTCAACAACAACAACAACAAAAGAATAAAACTAGGCTGGCCTTGGTTGATCATGGCTTTAATCCCAGAACTTTAGGAGGCTGAGTTCGAGGCCAGCCTGGGCAACATGGCAAGATCCTGTCTCTACAAAAACAGAAAAATCACAGTCAGGCACAGTGGCTCACGCCTGTAATTCTAACAATTTGGGAGGCCGAGGCAGGCGGATCATTTGAGGTCAGGAGTTCAAGACCAGCCTAACATGGCGAAACCTGTCTATACTAAAAATACAAAAATTAGCTGGAGGCCAAGCATGGTGGCTCAAACTTGTAATCCCAGTACTTTGAGAGGCCAAGGAGGGTGAATCACTTACTTGAGGTCAGGAGTTCGAGACCTGCCTGGCCAATATGGCAAAACTCCATCTCCACTAAAAATACAAAAATTAGCCAGGCATGGTGATGCACACCTATAGTCCCAGCTACTCAGGCAGCTGAGACAGGAGAATCGCTTAAACGAGGGAGGTGGAGGGGTGGCACGAAATCGTGCCACTGTACTCCAGCTTGGGCAACAGAGTGACACAACACTTGTCTCAAAAAAAAAAAAAAAAAATTAGCTGGCTGTGCTGAAGCCCACCTGTAATCACAGCTACTCAGCAGACTAAAACATGAGAATCTCTTGAACCAGGGAGGTTGCAGTGAGCCAAGATGACACCACTGCACTCAGCCTGGGCGACAGTGAAACTGTGTCTCAAAAAAAAAAAGAGGTCAGGTGCAGAGACTCACACCTGTAGTCTCAGCACTTTGAAAGTCCAAAGCAGGCGGATCACAAGGTCAGGAGTTTGAGACCAGCCTGATCAACATGGAGAAACCCCGTCTCTACTAAAAATACAAAAATTAGCTGGGCGTGGTGGCACATCTGTAATCCTAGCTACGCAGGAGGCTGAGGCAGGAGAATCACTTGAACCCGGGAGGCAGAGGGTGCTGTGAGCAGAGATTGTACCACTGCACTCCAGCCTGGGCAACAAGAACAAAACTCTATCACAAAAAAAAAAAAAATTAGCTGGGCATGATGGCAGATGCCTGTAATCCCAGCTACTGGGAGGCTGAGGCAGGAGAACTGCATGAACCCAGAAGGTGGAGGCTGCAGTGAGCCGACATCACGCCACTGCATTCCAGCCTGGGCAATAGAGCAGGACTCCATCTCCAAAAAAATAAAAATAAAAAAAATAAGAGGCCCAGTGTGGTGGCTCATGCTTCTAATCCCAGCACTTTGGGAGGCTGAGTCAGGTAGATTATCTGAGGTCAGGAGTTCAAGACCAGCCTGGCCAACATGGTGAAACCTCATCTCTACTAAAAATACAAAAAAATTAGCCAGGCATGGTGGCAGATGCCTGTAATCCCAGCTACTCAGGAAGCTGATGCAGGAGAATCACTTGAACCTGGGAGGCAGAGGTTGCAGGGAGCCAAGATCACACCACTGCACTCCAGCCTGGGTAACAGGGCGAGACTCCATCTTGAAAGGAAAAGAGAAGAAAAGAAAAGGAAAAAGAAAAAGATCAAGCAGGTATGGCAGCACACGCCTGCAGTCCCAGCTACTACTCAGGGAGCTGAGGCAGGAGAATCACTCGAGCCTGGGAGGTCGAGGATGCAGAGAACTATGATCGCACCACTGTACTCCAGCCTGGGCAACAGAGTAAGACCCTGTCTCAAGGAGAGAGAAAAAAAAAAAAAAAAAGGACCAAACTGGACTTTTCAAGTACAACAATGAAAACTAAAAGATTCTGGACCCATGACTTAAAAATTACTTCCAACCTGGAATTTCATACTAGCCAAACTTCTTAAGTGTACTGGTAGAACAAATACATTTGCCACCAGGCACGGTGGCTCACGCCTGTAATCCCAACACTTTGGGAGGCTCAGGTGGGCAGATCATCTGAGGTCAGGAGTTCAAGACCATCCTGGCCAACATGGTGAAACCCCATCCCTACTAAAAATACAAAAATTAGCTGGGCATAGTGGTGGGTGCCTATAATCCCAGCTACTCCAGAGGCTGAGGCAGGAGAATCACTTGAACCCAGGAGGCGGAGGTTGCAGTGAGCTGAGACGGCACCACTGCGCTCCAACCGGGGCGACAAAGCGAAACTCTGACTCAAAATTAAAAAAAAGTAAATACATTTTTAGATATGCAAACCCCAAAATTTTCCACTTACCATCCCTTCCTGGCCAGCTACTGGAGAGTGTGTTCTATCACCAGGAGGAGTAAACAGCGAGCAGCATCAGATGCAGGGAAAGGTGAGGAGAGTCCTGAGGATGATGCTGTGCACCAGGCCAGATAACCTGCATTTTTTTTTTTTTTTTTTTTTTTGAGAGAGGGTTTCGCTCTGTCACCCAGGCTGCAGGGCAGTGGCACGATCACAGCTCACTGCACCCTTGACTTCCCGGGATCAAGCGATCCTCCCATTTCAGCCCCTCAAGTAGCTGGGACTACAGGCACATACCACCACCACGCCTGGCTAACTTTTTTATTTCTAGTAGAGACAAGATCTCATTACATTGCCCAGGCTGGTCTCAAACTTCTGGGCTCAAGGGATCCTCTCATCTCAGCCTCCCAAAGTACTGGGATTATAGGCGTGAGCTGCTGGCCCTGGTCAAGAACATGCACTCTGATTGGGGCAGGATGAACATAAGAGAACAAAAATCTCTACTTTAAATCTTACACTAATTCGCCATTAGTGGAAGTCCTAGACGACCCCTAAAACTGGTGAAAAAAGACATGAGAACAGAAACATATATTTAAAAACATGAAGTAAACGCTCAAGAGCTGCAAGTGACTGCTGCCCCTCCAGAAGGACAGAAGACTATCAGCCTGGGGCAGTGGCTCATGCCTGTAATCCCAGCACTTTGGGAGGCTGAGGTGGACGGATCAGTTGACGTCAGGAGTTCAAGACAAGCCTAGCCAATGTGGTAAAACCCCGTCTCTACTAAAAATACAATAATTAGCCAGGTGTCCTGGCAGGCATCCATAATCCCAGCTACTCAGGAGGCTGAGGCATGAGAATTGCTTGAATCCAGGAGGTGGAGGTTGCAGTTAGCTAGATTCCGCCACTGCACTGCAGCCTGACCAATCAAGACTCAGTCTCAAAAAAAAAAAAAAAAAAAGGAAAGACAGGAGATGAGAGCAGCTTTTTTAAAAGTCTTTTAAAAATAAATAAATAAATAAAAGGCCGGGCACAGTGGCTCACGCCTGTAATCCTAGCACTTTGGGAGGCCGAGGTGGGTGAATCACCTGAGGTCAGGAGTTCAAGACCACCCTGGCCATCAATGTGAAACCCCATCTTAAAAAAAAAAAAGTCTTTTAGCACCGATTTTTAAAATTATGTGTCAGTGCCTGTATTATTTTAAAAAACCAAAAATAAAGAAGAGATACATAGCAGCCACCCTGCTAGAAAATCACAGCAGTTGCCTGAGAAGGCCTTCCTGCTGGAAGGTAACGTTTGGCTGAAACAAAAGCCTTAAGTCAGAGGGACCCTGGGATCTGATCCTCAGTGACCCTGGACATATTTAAACCTAAGAGGCCCCACTTACTAACTAACCCACAAATGGGGAATGGAGGATGTATTCAACTACCTCAGTAGTTTTTTTGTCATTTTTTTTTTCCCGAGACAGTCTCTCACTCTGTCACCCAGGCTGCAACTACAGGCACGCACCACTATGCCTGGATAATTTTTGTATTTTCAGTAGAAACGGGGTTTCACCATATTGGCCAGGCTGGTCTCGAACTCCTGACCTCAAGTGATCTGCTCACCTCAGCCTCCAAAAGTGCTGGGATTACAGGTGTTAGCCTCCATGCGTGGCCAGTTTTTTTTTGGTGTGAAAAAGTATTGACTATCTTTGTAGATCAAGGAAAAGAAAGAACAAAAATGAAGCCAGGTAAGTTTCCAGTGTCAGCTTTATTACCTTAATCATTCGGCAAGTAATGAATCCTGACCCAGGAATCACTTCCCAGGTTTAGCGACAACAACGATCAGATGCCTACCTACTGTCCAGGAGGCCAGAGGTGCTGCACTGCACACAGGCCACCTCACCTTCTCACACACCTTGATGATAAACCCTTAGAATCGTGAATCTAAAAACAGAGCTTTGATTAATCTAAAATGACCATCACAGATATAACACATGTTTAGCAAGCACCAGCTCTGGAACTAACTTCTTGGCCACAAGCTCTGCAATCTTGGGTCTCACTGTGCCTGTTTTCTCATTTATAAATAGAGAGATAACAGTACCTCTTAAGGTTGCTGCAAGGCTGAAATTAGTGAACTCATGCAACGCACTATGGCAGGGCCGGACACAAGTAAGGGCTCGATAACACAGGCTGTCATTATCATCAGCTCTGTCAAGCCCTCTAGTCAAGGCTGCCTATGAAAACAGAGACACCCGGAGCCATTTGCTCATGGATCATTTATTAAACACCTACTACGTGCCCAGCACTGCACTAGTGCTCATCCTGCAACTGACTGGCCACGTTACCGAATACTGCCTCCTCTCCAAACAGGCTGAGCACGGCAGCTCGTGTCTGCAATCCTAGCACTTTGAGAGGCTGCGGCAGGCAGATCGCTGGAGTCCAAAAGTTCAAGACCAGCCTGGACAACATGGTGAAACCCCGGTCTCTACAAAAAATACCAAAAAAATTGGCCATGTGTGGTATGGTGGCACCTGCCTGTAGTCCCAGCTACTTGGGTGGCTGAGGTGGGAGAATCCCTTGAGCCTGGGTGGTCGAGGCAGCAGTGAGCCGTGATCATGCCTCTGCACTCCAGCCTGGGTGACAAAGGGAGATCCTGTCTCAAAAAAGGAAAAAAAGGAAATAACAGCACCTGCTGCACAGGTTGGAGAAAACTGAGTAAGTGAGACGACTGATGTAAAGGTCTTGCAGTGTGTGGGATGCAGTGGGTGCTTCATAAATGATACCAATCATCACTACACGTCTTTTTCCCTACAAGCCTGGAAGTGACTTTAAGTTTTCTAATTTCCCTTTTTGTTCTCAGTGCCTAATATTCATTCCTTGAATGCTGCAGGTATTCAACTCCTTGCACTGAATTTAAGAAAAATCCTGCACCTTGCCAGTTTACTTATTTCAACACCCCGCAAAAACTGCAGGAAAAAAACAAAAAGGCCATACGTTACCTGAGTTAAAATACACTGTTACGTCTAGGCACCAGACACTGCACAGCTTCTTACTACACCTTAACTTTCTAAGCTTTAGAAGTCTCAACTGTTATTACATAGTTAATTTCAAAGACATACTTCTAGGCCAGCACTTTTCTCCAAACTGGTCCTTTATTTCAGCCCTAAGAACACACAATTTATGCATTTTCATGGACACATCATCTCCTGCTTGCTTTTCCTTCAGAGGGAAGCCTGTGGTCCACTTGCAAGACTTTTATCTCTATGCTGTTTCCTTTCCCAAGCAAGGAAACAAACTATCCTCGAGAAGGAGCACGGGAAGGCCAAGACCATTAACAAAAGAATGTGAACTTTTTACATCGAGAGCCCTTTAACGCTGCCGGGCTGGAAATAAACTTGGGTCCGCAAGCTTCCCACCGAGCGTGCTTCCCTGCTTCTGACAGCCAGCAGGGCTGGAGCAGCATTGTCTGGGGAGAACACGCTGGGACTGGCCAACTTTTCGTTAAAGATGGTGCCATCCTACTCAGAACAAAGTGAAAGGTCAACGGAGCGAAGGAAGAGCTCCGAGACGAGGGACAGCTTCGCCTCGGCCGGCGCTCCAAAGTTGGCCGGCCCCGCTACTTTTCCTTTTGTCCTCCGCACCTCCCCGGCACCCGGGCCGAGGCCCTCCCCGCAAATCGGGCTCGCGGGCGGCGGCGGCGGCGGCGGCACGGGGTCCGTGGGGGGCGCGGGCGCAGGTACGCGGCCGCCTCCCTCACCTGCGCCCCCGCCCGCGCCCCCAGTCGCCGCCCGGCCCGCGCCGCGCACAAAGCGCACCCGGCGGGAGCGCGGGCCGGACGCCCGGCGGCCTCGGCCCGGCCTCGGCCTGAGGCGGCGGCGGCGGCGGCGGCAGGCGGCGGCGGCAGCGGGGGGGCGCGGGGCCCCGCTCGCCCGCCGGCCGCCGGCCGCCGCCCCGCCCGGTTCTTCGCCCCCGCGCCGCCTCCAGCGCTGCCTGCCGCCCCCGCGCCGCCCCCCGCCGGCCCCGCTCCTCACCTCGGCATCGGCGGCGGCCATGGCCCGGGCCCGCAGCGTGGCCCCGCCCCTCCCGCGCGCCATCGCCCCGCCCGCGCCTCGCGGCCCAGAGTCGGGGCGGGGCCGATCGCCTGCGACTGCGCCTGCGCCTGCCCCTGCGCCTGCGCGTTGGAGCCCGGCCGGTGCGGCGCCTGCGCACTGGGACCAGGCGTGCGGCGCCCCAGGCGCCGGGTCCGCGACGGCCGGAACCGGAACGCGCACCCGCTGGGTAGGAGACCTGGCCCCGGGGAACCCGCCCGCCGGAGTCGTAGTAGTGGGTGGGGAGTAGGCGTCCCATTTTCAACCCGTATCTCGTTCTAAATTGATGTTCTGGTGGGCTGGCCGAAGGTGGAGAAAGACCCGCGGCTCCGAACTCTGACCCCTAACCCCGGACGCACTTTGATTTCGCCGGCGTGCGCTGAAGGCGGACTCCCTAAGCCGCTGCCTGGCGGGGAAGCCGCCTGTAGGGTCTCCCCGGCGCGGGAGGGAGCTCTGGTTCAGGCAGGTTCCCGTTGCGGTGGGGGTCCCCCGGTTGGGAGGAATGCCCCTGCCGAGGGGTGCTCCGGCTGGAGGTGTGTCCCGAACGGCGGGGTTGCCTAGACTGGCGGGGGGGTTGCCGCTGAGGAGATGCCTGGCGAGGAGCGGCTCGGGCTAAGCGTGGGTGCTCTGCTACGAGGATGTGTCTTGCTGGGGGAGATGTCCCAACCGGGAGGGTTGCCCCGATGGGGGAGGTGCCGCAGTTGCGGAGATGCCAACTTGAGGGGTGCTCCAGTTCGGGGGTGTGCCCTCTCTGGTTATGCCTGCTGCCCAGGTGTCCACAAGCCAAGGCCTTAGAAGCAGACCAAGTAACCTTCCCTGAACAGCGTCCCCAGCTGTCTTAGGCTACACGCCCCGCTATGGTCAGACCTCCTTGTCCCAGCCGCAACACCCCAAACAAGAAGCATGAACGGAATTTGAGGCTTCTGGATGGTCGCGTGAACCGAGGGGATGGGTACTGTTCTGAGAAAAACTGAGCCTTGAAGGTCAATCTGGGTGAGACCTGAGTGTCATAGGTGAGTCGGACTCCAGAGACAGAGGTTGCAGTGAGCCAAGATCGCACCACTGCACTCCAGCCTGGGCTATAGAGCGAGACTCTGTCTCAAAAAAAAAGTGAAGAAAAATCCTTTACCAAGCAAACATCCGCCCTAAGTGAATGTGTCGGAAGCAAGCTTCAGGCAGCTCTTTCACTCCCGTTCTGCAGTCAGCTGCTACCCTTGTGTGCCACTGACCACTTATGTCAAGGTGCTGCTCTCAGCACGTGACATGTGAACACTGCAAACTTCAGGTCAGTCCTGAGAGGCAGGCACTGTTCTGACCCATATTTTACAAGGGACTGAACTGAGGCAAGGGAGTGGTGAGAGGCAGAGATGGGATCCAAGCCCAGGAACGTTTTCCTTTCAAACACAGACTGCAGTGCGTCCAGCAGGCACTTCACTGATTTTCCCGCCTGCGGCACACTTTCTGCTGTTCAATATTCATACTGCCCGTCCCACAATGAGTAAAATGTTAGCCAAGTACAGGACTGACTGGCTAAAGATGACATTTCCTACAGGAAGGGGACAGGTCAGGGACATAAAGTGACAATCCACTTCCCAGTCTGTCCCTCAAAAGTCCCACCATTAGGCTGGGCAGTGGTGAAAGCTGCAACAGCCACCTGGGAGCCAGGGATGGGAGCCACTATATAGGAATGACAGCTGTGCCACAAGGTCAGGATCTGCCCCTTCTGGACGGTTCAAGAAATACACTGTGGTGCTATGAGGGTGGGGGTCTGTCCCCTACAGTTCCATGAGTTTTTTGTGGGGTATTTTTGGATTTTTATTTTTAATTTTTTTTTTTCGAGATGGTGTCTTGCTCTGTTGCCCAGGCTGGGGTGCAGTGGAACGATCTTGGCTGACTGCAACCTCTGCCTCCCCGGTTCAAGCAATTCTCCTGCCTCAGCCTCCCGAGTAGCTGGGACTATAGGTATGTGCCACCACACCTGGCTAATTTTCATATTTTTTGTACAGACGAGGTTTCAGCATATTGGTCAGGCTGATCTTGAACTCCTGACCTCATGATCCGTCCACCTTGGCCTTCCAAAGTGCTGGGATTACAGGCATGAGCCACCGCACCTGGCTATTTTTATTTTTTGAGGCAGAGTCCCACCCTGTTGCCCAGGCTGGAGTACAGTGGCATGATCTCAGCTCATTGCAACCTCTGCCTCCCGGGTTCAAGTGATTCTCCAACCTCACCCCCCCAAGTAGCTGGGATTACAGGCATGTGCCACGATGCCCAGCTTTTTTTTTTTTTTTTTTTTTTTTTTGAATTTTTAGTACAGATGGAGTTTCACTATATTGGCCAGGCTGATCTGGAACTCCTGACCTCAAGTGATCTGCCTGCCTCAGCCTCCCAAAGTGCTGGGATTACAGGCAGGAGCCACTGTGCCTGGCCTGGTAACTGACAAACCTAGCCACAGCCACCCCTTCGCCCTACAGAACTGGAATTTGAACCCAGAGTCCTTCTTTCCCCCACCACCACCTCCATTGTTTCTGGAAGCGCCCTCCAGGCAGGCCAGACGTTCCTCCCTTGGGGTTGGAACATCTGCGGGATGCCCCTTTGGGAAATGCTACTCCACAGAACCCTGGCTTTCAGGCTTTAGAGATGTGGGCCAGGAGAAGCAGCCTCTCTCAGAGCCAGGCCTGGCAGTGGTGCCAGCAGGGACCGAGGCCCAGGGAGAGCAGGGTCTCCCCTTGGAGGGACCTGGGCAAGCCCCTCACCATGTCTGCAGGTTTCTCAGCGTGGGAGGTCCACACCACGCCGCCAGGGAACATGGGCACAGAAATGCAACTGGAGCCAAGGCCCAAACATTTTAACCAAACACCAAGGCTGCATGAGGCCCCAGTTCACGAGAGCTTGGAGGGTGCATCCTTTGGCGGCTCTGGAAGGCCCAGTACCAGCTCCCGTCCTCTGTTAAAGGGAACCAGCCCCGCAGCTTCACGTGGGCTGGGCCCACACACGGCACCCCAAACACAACCCCAGGGTAGTGGGGGGTGCTGGAGGAACGGGGTGCACCCTGGCAGGAGCCGAGGGTGGGGTTGGGGTCAGGCCCCGCCGGAGGCTGGAGGGTGCCCAAGGCAAGGCCGGCGAGGCCCAGCTCTACAAATCAAGTGTTTTTTATTTACAGAAGTCATCTCTCCAGGTCCCAGCTCCCTGCCACCCCCACCCCAGCCCCAGGGAGAAGAGGTGGACGCCAGGGGAGCTGGCAGAGGTCCTGAGTGGGCCAGGCCAGGCTGGGAGAGAAGGCACAAGGCCCTGGGTGCCCTAGTCCCAGGGCAGAGGCCAGGCCTGCCCGGAGAAGGCAGCACAGGGTCAGCTCTCAGGGGTCAGGCTGGGGTCCACGCCGCCGCAGCTCTGCTCATAGGACGGTGGGGCCTCTGCAGGGAGAAAGCAGGGTCTGCATGGGGCTCCTGGCGTCCCCTCCCTGCCAGCCCTGGCCCTCGACTCACCATAGGGGTAGCCCCATGAGCTGTACTCCGGAGGAAGAATCAAGGTGCTAGTGGTGGGCACTGGCCCCCCGGAGCCCTCTGCAAAGTAGGGGACAGTGGCACCTGTTGAAATGCACAAGGGAGGGCACAGCGGGTGTGGGGCAGGGCTGCCATCCTGAGGACCGGGCTCAGGGGCGCCAGGCACAGAACCCAAGGTGCCCAGCGAGGGCTGCTGCTGCGAGTGGCTCTTGGTGGAAAGGGAGACTGGGTCCAAGAAGTGGGGGCCACCAACTGCAGCCTCCGCCTCCTCCTGGGGTGGTGCAGAAGGCACCACCAGGGCTGGGACCCCGGGAGGCAGCCCTGGGCCAGGCCCGGGGCTCAGTGGGGCATGATTCACAGCAATATTGCCAATGAAGACCGGGAGGGTCACTGTAGCTTCCGGCACCTTCAGAGAGACCTGGACAGGATTGAGGTGGGGCATGAAGGGCCACGGCCAAGGCCACCAGGCCTCAGGCCGCCCAGCCCCCAGCGGCACCAAACCTGTAGGTAGTAGTCAATGTGGATGAGGCTGCAGCCTGGCAGGGCCGACTGGGGCAAGGCGGGCACCAGGATCTGCTCGTGCCACTGTGCCCGCCGCCAGGCCTTGACGCCCGCACCCTCCACCTCGGCAATGGTCCGCACGTCGTGGATCCAGCGCTTGGCCTTATAGGACACTTTCTGGGGAAGGACCAGCCTGTGAGCCAGGGCAGGCTGCCAGCCCACCCCAGGAGGCCAGTCCAGGCAACTGCCGGGGGCTCTGACCTGCAGCAGACTGGCCACCACAGGGCTGGTGTCCTTGCCCGACTGGTTCTCAATGTCGGCGTGCAGCCGCAGTGCCTGCCCCACCACATAGCCGCGGAGGTCAGTGCTGGCTGTGAGGACCACGCTGCCTGTCTTCACCAGCTTGTAGGAGAACTTCTTGGTGGCAGAGGCCACATTGGGTTGCTTGGGAGGAGGGTCAGGGAGGGACTTAGCAGGTGTGGGCAGACTGGATCCCTGTGGCATCGGGACAAGTCCCTCAGCCCTGCCATGCCCTGCCCCTGGACATCAGCGGTCAGCTGAGGGCAGAGAGGCCACTGTCTCCAGACCCTGGCCCCCCTCACCTGAGCTGGGGACAGGACACTGGGATGAAGCAGTGCCTGCCCGGCTCCTCCCCAGCCCCCATGAGGGTGGGGACCACCAAGGAGGCCACTGTGCCGTCCTCACCTCAATGTCTGGGATGCTGTTCAGATTCAGGGGGCTCAAGATATAGAACACCAGGCTGCACTTGTGATCCTTGGAAAACCGTGGCGTGTGGATGGCGGCCCGCACCTGGTGCACGACCTTCCCAAAAGGACCCTCAAAGGATGTGGGCGCTGTGGCTGGCGAGAGAGCAGGCATTGGCACCTGGCTGCCTCCCACCCCGCAGAGCCCACCTCCCAGGACCAGTTGGTCATCACCAGGCCTGTCCAGGCTGGGCTCTCACCAGGAAGCAGGAACTGGAAGGGGAAGCTGTGCTCTCCAGCGGGCAGGCTCCCTGCAGAGACAGGAGGGAGGTGGGGGACGGTGGGGACCACAGGGCCAGGATAGGAGTGGGCACTGCAGCTGACCAGCTCACACTGCAGCTCACTGCAGCTGGCCACTGGGTCTCCCTGTCTCTGTCACCAGCATCACAGCAGCACAGGGCTGTGGCCTGGGTGAAGACTGAGGATAAGTTTGGCTTGAACAGGAGAGTGCTTTGGGGAGGAGGCCAGGGTGAAACCGCTGTGCCAGGGGTCAGAGCCCACCCAAATCCAGCACAAGGAGAAGGTGGCCCCTTCACCACCCAGCCCGTGAGAAAGCCATCAGGGACCACAACCCTGGGAGAAGATGGGCCACTGCAGGATCCAAGAGGCAGATTAGTAAGGGGGGAGGACACACAGGCCCCACTCCAAGCAAGGGCTGTCCCGGGGGTCACCGCTTGGGACCAGGTTGGGGACTGGCTCCCACTTACCCTTGTCCGCCAGTGACAGGGAACTGTTGAAGTAACCCTCCTCCACCACCCAGGCTGCATCATTGGCTTTGTTGGAGACCCCGCAGGAACCTGTGCAGGTGACCCGGATGGCTGCAAAGAGGAAGTCTGTGTGAGCCCCAACCGGCCGACGGCCCAGGCCCCTGCTTGCTGCCAGCACAGGAATTCCAGCAGGAACAGGGTCAGGTGCACCTGGGGCCAAGCAGCGCCACCTGGGCAGGGTCCTGGGAAAGCCAATGAGCAAGCAGCAGCCTGTGCCTCTTCAGAAGACACCTCCTGCCGTAGTCTTGAGGGGTCTCCAAGGGAGCTAAGCTGGCGAGGGGCCTGACCAGCACAAAACAATGTCTGCCCTGCAGTCCAGAGCAGGAGGGCCCCAACGCTCATCCAGAGGACGCCTGGGTCACCCCCAAAGTTGATAACCTTGGCTCCCAGCCAGACCTGTGAAAACCCAGCTGCCTACAAGGGATGCTTGGTACATGCCAAGGGACGCATCTTCGTGCTGCCTCGTAGACAAGTCAGTTAGGCAGGGTAGCACACCTCCACGTCCAGGAAGCTAACTGCCAGCCATCATGCTGCAGGAATGTGGCCAGACCCGCCGGGGCAGACACAGTGTTCCACAGTCCACACACCGTTGGGTGGGGCCCCTACTTCCTGGGCCAGCACTGCCCAGCGGGGCTGACTTTCTGCATCAGGAGATGGCTTGGTCCTCTCTGGCTTCCCCAGTGGGAGTGCCCAGACCAGGAACTGCTTGAGGCAGAGGTTGCCACCGTTCTGTGAGCAGGAAAAATTCCTCAGCCCAACAGATGTGTATCCAGAACCATTATGATCAGAAGATCATGGCTGGACAACCAGGTCCAGCAGAAGCTGGTCACAAGGGAGGGCAGACAGCAGAAGCACACACAGCACAAGACCCAGGTGGGCAGGGGTTAAGGGGAGCCCACGGCAGTTCACCTGCAGCTCCAGCCCCTCTTCTCCCTGCAGAGTTGAGTCAGCGCCAAAGACAGCCACCTCCCTACCTGGTCCTAGTGGGGGTCACACGAGGGGAAGTGACTCAGACTCTGACACCCGCTGAGGGAGCAGACAGGGAGGAGCACCAGTGTCTGGAGCACCTGGGCCCAGGCCTTCTGCCGGCCACCCAGAGCAACAGACTTCCTCTCACAGCCCTTGGCTCAGTCACAGCCCCACGCGGCCCTCCCTATGTAACTTGCCCTCCCCACTGGCAGCTGCCAGGCCCAGTCCCCCATCTTCCTGCTGCATGCCCTCTACTCCCTGGGCACCCCCAGAGCCCAGCCTCACCACCCAGCCTGGGTGTTTTGTTGTTTTTAAGACAGGGTCTCACTCCCGACGCCCAGTCTAGTGTGCAGTGGCATGATCTTGGCTCACTGTAGCCTCGACCTCCTGGGCTCAAGCAATCCACCCACCTCAGCCCCCCAAGTAGCTGGGACTACAAGCACATGCCACCACACCTGGCTATGTTTTTTGGTTTTTTGTTTTTGTTTTTTTAAGACAGGGTTTCGCCTGTTGGCCAGGCTGGTGTCAAACTCCTGACCTCAGGTGATCCACCTGCCTCAGCCTCCCAAAGTGCTGAAAGTACAGGTGTGAGTCACCGTACCTGGCTCGGCCCTGATCTTGAATCCATGCCATTAGCCAGGCCCTCCTAGGGTCAGACCCCAAACTTCCCATGCTGGAAATTGGGAACAGCAGTGATTCTCCTGTGGAGCGACAGCCAGCCCAGGAGCAGCACACGGGCGTGAGCAGGCACAGAGGAGTGTGTGCATGGCTGAAGCAACAAGAGGACACCGGGGGGACTGGAAATGCTGCGCGCTTTTCACACTCCCAAAGGAACTGCACATCCCCTCAAATCTCACACATGCTGAGACCTGCCAGGCGCGGTGGCTCATGCCTGAAATCCCAGCACTCTGGGAGGCCGAGGCGGGTGGATCATTTGAGGTAAGGAGTTTGAGACCAACCTGGCCAACGTGGTGTGAAACCTCATCTCTACTAAAATTACAAAAATCAGCTGGGCATGGTGGCGCACGCCTGTAATCCCAGCTACTTGGAAGGCTGAGTCATGAGAATTGCTTGAACTCAGGAGGCAGAGGTTGCAATGAACCAAGAACACACAACTGCACTTTAGCCTGGGTGACAGAGCAAGACTTCATCTCAAAAAAAAAAAAAAAAGCTGGGACCCACGGAAGATGGTGGAAAGGGGGCAGTGGTCCCCAGACTAACCCATATGCCAGCCAAGGGCCCTCAAGTGATCCCAGTTGGCGGCACAGAGCTGAAGTTTCACCCTGCCCCCACTGTCCAGATTCCTAACCCACAATGCTATGAGCTATAATAAAATGGTTGTGTTGACTGTTTAGGAGTGGTGTGTGACTTGGGGTGACCGCTACTTTTACGGAGCATTGGATAACTGGAACAGATGTCCAGCCTCACTAGAAATTAGGGAAAACCCAAATGATCTACCATTTCAATCCATCAGATTGACACATATTAAATGTCTCCACACAGCTGGGCAGAGTGGCTCACGCCTGTAATCCCAACACTTTGGGTGGCCAAGGCAGGTGGATTGCTTGAGGCCAGGAGTGTGAGAGCAGCCTAGGTGACATGGTGAAACCTCGTCTCTACCAAAACTACAAAAGATTAGCTAGGTGTGGTGGCATGTGCCTGTGGTCCAGCTACTCAGGAGGCTGAGGTGGGAGGATCAATCACTTGAGCCCCGGAGGCAGAAGTTGCAGTGAGCCAAGATTGCACCACTGCATTCCAGTCTGGGTGACAGAGGGAGACCTCATCTCAAATAAAATAAATGTCTCACCAGGCACAGTGGCTCACGCCTGTAATCCCAGTCATTTGCAAGGCCGAGGCAGGTGGATGACCTGAGGTCAGGAGTTTAAGACCAGCCTGGCTGACATGGTAAAATGCCATCTCAACTAAAAATACAAAAATTAGCCAGGCATGGTGTGGTGGGGGGGTTGTGGGGTGGGGGGGTTGTGGGTGGGGGGGGGGTGGGGGGAGGTGCAGGTGCCTGTAATCCCAGCTACTCGGGAGGCTAATGCTGGAGAATCACTTGAACCTGGGAAGTGGAGATTGCACTCCAGCCTGAGCAACAAGAGCAAAACTCCGTCTCAAAATAAATAAAAATAAATAAATAAATAAATGTCTCAACACATTGGAGAGGAGGCAGAAAACAAACACCCCTTAAACCAGTCAAACTGTAGACAGGTATGGGTCCTGGCAAAGAGTGGGACAGATCTACTGTAATTTTCCTGGCGCATACCAGGAGACCCAGAATTCCGCTTAGAATCTCATGCTGTTTAACCGGGAGCCTCACACACCACTGCTCATACTAGCAAGGCATCGCTGAAACCATCATGGGACACCTGACTCCACAAAAACAAACAGCATCCAGCTGACCCTTGGGTCATCCTACATGGCCAGGCTCTGCGATCTTCCCAACACCCATGCAGAGAGCCCCCTTTTGCACATACCCCAAGGTTCTTTCGGATGACTCTGCCAGAGTGAGCAGCCTCCGACCACTGTCCAAAGTGAAACCTGTTCTGAGCTGCCCATGCTCTCCTCAGTAAGAACACGGGAGGCACAGGACTCCCACACAGCTGCCAGCTGCTTCCTTGCCAAAACACCTGGAGCTGCTCCTCCGCCTCTCAGCAGCTGCTTCAGCTCTCAGGCTGGGTGAATTCCCCAGGAAGCCCATTCTCACCGGCCAGGCCAATGGCAGCGGCCATGTTTCTCTCTTTTAAATCATCAAATCAGGCAGGACCACAAGATGCAGTTCTGCCCACAGAGAAGTGAGAGCAGTGCATGGGGTCCATTGTGAGGGGTCTCCTTGCTGCTGGAGTGACATGTGCCCCCACTCCCTCTTCTTTCCAGCTTGCAGACTGCTTGTGATGGTAGCACAGGCTGAAGGGAACCAAGCCTTTCGCAACAGGAAAGCCTCCAGGCAGGGCTTGGCTGCAGGACTGAGTGGCTCAGTGGCAGTCACCTAGTCAGAGTGTGACTTCTTCCGCCTTCTGGACTTGAAGGTTGCACCTCTTTGCAGGGGCCCTGCAGCCCCATCCCTCCTCCCTCATGTAGGTTTAAAAAATGTTTCCAGCTGGGCGCAGTGGCTCAAGCCTGTAATCTCAGCACTTTAGGAGGCCAAGGCAGGCAGATCGAGAGGTCAGGAGTTCAAGACCAGCCTGACCAACAATGGTGAAACCCCAGCTCTACTAAAAATACAAAAATTAGCCGGGCGTGGTGGCATGCACCTGCAATCCCAGCTACTCAAGAGGCTGAGGCAGGAGAATCACTTGAACCCGGGAGGCGGAAGTTGCAGTAGGCTGAGATGCTGCCACTACAGTCCAGCCTGGGGGACCAAGTAAGACTGTCTCAAAAAAAAAAAGTTTCCTGGCCAGGCGCGGTGAGTCACACCTGTAATCCTAGCACTTTGGGGGGACCGAGGAGGGTGGATTTGCCTGAGCTCAGGAGTTTGAGACCAGCCTTGGGCAACACGGTGAAACCCCATCTCTACTAAAATACAAAAAAATTAGCCAGGTGTAGCGGTGTGTGCCTGTAGTACCAGCTACTAAGGAGGCTGAGGCAGAATTGCTAGAACCTGGGAGGCGGAGGTTGCAGTGAGCCAAGATCACGCCACTGCACTCCAGCCTGGGCGACAGAGTGAGACTCCGTCTCTAAAAAAAACGTTTGCTAAGTGTGTCCAGATGCACAACCAAGGACGCGCTGCTGGAGGCTGCGGACTGCTTCATTCTAAGGAAGACCAAGATGGGGCCGCGCTCTTGAGTAAGCACTGGAACTTTCTTCTCAAGCTGGGGCCCCTAGCTGTTCAGCAGACCTTCCCTTGCACCACCTGCACTTGGACCATGAAGACTCACCCACTCCTCGTCCTCATCCTCATCCCACAGGCCTCACACCTGCCACAGAAGCTGAGACCTGTGAGCCACTCCCCTCTCCTGTTTCCAAATCTGTATCATGAGAGTAACAACCGTACCACTTCCCAGGGTGCTGAGGGTGACTGAGGCTGGCCCGTGGGACCCGGAGAATTGCATCGGGCCCACACATGAGCGCTCCAAGAGCCACTGTCAGCCCTGGTCGCCCATCCCAGTAACAGCAGAACACAGGGTGGTCCTGTCTGAGACCCAGCCCTGGACTGGGCCAGTCTGGGATACAGAAAACTGCCCCTTCCTAGGCCTCCCTCTGCATCAGCCCTGGAGGCAGCCAGTGTCCTCATGTCTGGGTGCTGTCACCGACCCTCATCGGACAGAATTAGTGAGCAAGCCCTGGGGCCAGGCAGGCCTGCTGTCCTCCTGGGGGCGGAGGGCCTCCCTACTGGCTCCTAGCAGGACTGACAAGCATCCTTTCAATGAGGAAAAGAAACCAGGGTCATTCTGTTCCCATCCCCGGCAGGGCTGGGGAAAACCCCCAAGGGGCCTGGGCACAGCCCTCCACCACACTTGCAGCAGCCTGAATCATCAGCTCTCTGGCGCATCAGGGCCCTTCTACTCCCTCACTGATGACCCTCCTTTTTCTCCCTCACTCAGACCAGCCTCTGTGAGGTGGGACCATCAGCCAGGGCTCCCTCAGCTCCTGGGCCATCTGCCCAAAGTGCTGGTATTACAGGCGTGCACCGCGTCCGTGCATCCACCCATCCGCTACGTCCATGCGGAGCCCAGGGGAGCCTGCCCACGCACACCAGTCACCCACTGCGAGGCCGTCCTTTCCCTGTGGTCAGCAATAGCCTTCTCGCCCCAGGCTGCCCCAGGAGAGGGACGGCAGGGAGCGGTGCTTCCCTCAGCTAGGATCCAGCCCATCTCACCTCACACCTCACCTGTACCTAAGAGATGCGTGTGCTATCTCTGCCCTGCCATAGCCACACCTGCACCCCCCAGACCCCAAACTCAAGGTGCGAACAGAGAAACGGAGGCCGTGAGGTCATCCCACGAAGCCCAACAGGCCCAGGAGCCTGACAGAAGCACGTACCACCTGGCTTCTTCCCGGTCCCCACTGCCTCAGGCGGGGCAGGGGCGAGGCAGGGCCACAGCACCACCACCTGCCGCAGGCGGCTGAGGACAGAACGGAGGCTGTGGGTCCTCAGCAGGCACAGCGGTGCTGTCACCCACGCCCAGCGGTCAAGGTCCAGCGGGAAGCGCAGGGGCAGCGGCTTACACCAAGCAGCCCAGGTGGTTCCCACAGGAGGCCGAGGTAGAGAAGCCCCCGGCCGGGACGCGGCACTCACAGGCCGGGGCCAGGCAGAGGCCTGCGCGGAGGCCCCGTGCTTCCAGGAAGGCAGCCTCACCTCCAGGGCGCGCTGCCAGCGGCCACTGCAGCAACCCGATCCCCAGTCCCGGCGTCCGCCTCGGCAGGGGGCCGGCCCCGAGGCCTGCGAGCGGGGGACGGGGGCGCGGGGAGCCGCAGCAGGTGCCTGCGCCCTGCCGGGAGCGCACGCCCGGGCCGGGAGCCGCTCTGCAACGGGCACGCCGGCGGCGGGAGCCCGGGTGCGGGAAGGCGCCCGGCAGGTGCGAGCGCGGACGGGGAGGGTCGCAGGCCTGCGTGCGCCCAGCTCAGGGCGGCTCCACAGCGGACCCGCTTCAGGCCCCGGCCTCAGGCCCCGCCCGGACCCCGCCGCCCCTCGGCGAGACGGCAGGAAGAGCAGACGCGGAAGGGCGGCGCCGCCCGCACCTCCCCGGCGCCGCCGCCCGCACCTCCCCGGCGCCGCCGATCCCGCGCCCCAGCAGTCCCGGGCGGCGGCGACAGCGGCTCCGCGGGCCCAACCCCCGGCCCCGCGACGGCAGCCGCTTCCGGGAGCCCCGGCCCCGCGCAGGTGCGGCCAATGGCCCTCCCCGAGGACCCGCGCCCACCTCGGAACGGCAGCGGCGCCCCCAGGCGCACGCGCACGGTCCCGGCCAGAGGCTCCCCGGGGCTGTAGACGACGCGGCCGTGGCTCAGGCTGATCTCGAACAGCTGCACTCGCCCCATGCCGCGGCCTCGCCGGCCCGCCGCGCAGTGACGCCCCCGCCGGCCGCCAGCCCGCCCCGGCTCCCAGGCCCGGCCCCGCCCCCCCATGCCCCGCCCCATCCAGTCCCTCCCGGCCCCGCCCCCGCCCCAACCTGGCCCGGCCCCGCCCACCCCCGGCCGCCCCACCGCACGCGGGCTGCGGCTCCGCGGCCCGGCCCCGCCCCATTCCCCGCCCCATTCCTCCGCGTGGCCCCGCCCCCGCCAGGCCCCGCCCCCCGGCCGCCACCATCCATCCCGGGCCCGCGCCCGGGCCCCCGCCCCGCTGGGTAGTGGCCGCGCTGTGTCGGGCGCCACTGAAGGGACTTGCGGCGCAGGCTTCCCCTGCGTGCCCCACTGAGGGAGTCACCGCCGCGCCGCTGTCAGGGGGCGGGGCGGGGCGGGGCGGGGCCGAGGCGAGCTCTGGGGCTGCGGAGGGCTTTCCGCTGCGGGCAGAACCCACGCCTCCGGCCCCACTCTCCGCACGCACCTTCCAGCGGTCTCCATTCGCCGAAAAACGTCTCGGGGCCGCGCGGGCGTCCTGAGCCGGAGTGCTCCGCCGCCTAGCACCTGCCCCGCCTCAACCCCCCACCCCCGGCTCCTTCCCCGCATCCCCAGCCTTCCCCGCACCTACCCCCGCGTCCCAGCACCCGCCCCCGTCACCGCCCTCCCGCCTTCCGCCTTCCCCAAACCTGCCCCTCCCCCCGCACCTGTCCCACCGCCCGCACTTACCCCGCCCTCCGACACCTGCCCCGCCCCTCCCCCGTCTCCCCCTCTTCCCGTCTTCCCGGCACCTGCCCCGTCCCCCCTGCTGGCCTGATGGGGTGCGGGGCCCAAGGGAGCCACACCTTGGGCCCCGGTTAGGGTTGGGCGGCGCGGGGGTCCGCAGCAGAGGGGTCGGGGGCCAGGTGGGGCGGGGGCTTGGATTACTTGAGACCCGGAGGAACACACTCCGATTTATCTTTTTTAAAGGTCCCTTTGTAAAGAGTGAGCCGCCGGGAGTGGGACTCGATACCCTGGGGACCTAAGTGCGGACAGACCCGTTGGTTAGTCCCAGAGAGAGAAGGCGACCTTCGCCTAGGGACCAGCTCACCATGGAGTGGGTGAGGCGGGCCCCACTGCTGCGAGTTTTTCAAGGACAGCCGGCGAAGAGCGTGGCCTTCTCTGATGGGGAGGACGGGCCTAGACACACGCGGTTTGCAGGTGGGAGAGTCATCACATGCAGAGTCTGAGGTGCCACTGATCCCCAACTGGGCCAGCTACTTCCGTGAATGAGCCTAGGAGCCAAGCACTAAAACGTTGCCATCTCTGGTTGGTAGAAGGTAACGGGTCAAGGAGGAGGAGTCCGGCACCCCAGCAAAAGGAGAGGGGCTCACAGGCTGGAGGAGCCCCCCGGGGCCAGGCTGGAAGAGACGCTGAAGCCGCAGGCCCAGCTGGCTCCCTTGGGATTCTGATGTTTCAGGAGGTGTGTCTAACTGGCCATGCTCCAGACACTTTCCTGCCAAGACTATGCACACGCAGAATTCCTGAACAAGAGAGAAGGGTGCCATGGGGTGGGAAGGATTGTGGACAGCCCCCCCGGGGAATGGCAGTCAGCCATGCCAGGAGTCAGAAAGTGTTGGCCGGGTGCTGTGGCTCATGACTGTAATCCCAGCACTTTGGAAGGCGGAGGTGGGCTGATCATAAGGTCAGGAGTTCGAGATCAGACTGGCCAACATAGTGAAACCCAATCTCTACAAAAAATCCAAAAAATTAGGCAGGTGTAGTGGCATGCGCCTGTAATCCCAGCTACTCAAGAGGCTGAGGCAGGAGAATTTCATGAACCCGGCAGGCAGAGGTTGCAGTGAGCCCAAGACTCCGTCTCAAAAAACTAAAAATAAAAAAGCCAGGCATAGTGGCTCACACCTATAATCCCAGCACTCTGGGAGGCAAAGGCAGGCGGATCACCTGAGGTCAGGAGTTGAAGACCAGCCTGGCCAACATGAAGAAACCCCATCTCTACTAAAAATACAAAATGAGCTGGGCATGGTGATGCGTGCCTGTAATCCCAGCTACTCGGAAGGCTGAGGCAGGAGAATTGCTTGTACCCGGGAGGCGTAGGCTGCAGTGAGCCGAGATCGTGCCATTGTACTCCAGCCCAGGTGACAGTGCAAGACTCTGTCTCAAAAATAAATAAATAAATAATTTTTTAAACGTGTTTCAAGCACGGAGAGAGAGATTGTGCTGCAAGCTACTGAGATGGAAGACAACAGACAGAACACAGGTGGCCTTTATCCCAGGTCAGCCACAATCTAAGACCCAAAGGGCTCTGCACATCCTTGATTCCGGCCCCATCTCTCACCCATCCTGTGTCCCAGAAACTACCACCAGCACCAACCACCCTGTCATTAGACTCTTCTCTGAGCGTTCTTTAAACCGCGCTCTAATGAAAAACTGGCTTCCCCTGGAGCTTTCAGGTGTAGAGGTTTCTTTTCGCAGGATTCCTTTACCTCTGGGTCTGTAGGTGGGGTGGGGGCCCCCCTGGCTCCTTCCTAACACTCCCAAGCCATTCCCGACCCTAAGAGCTACTATATGTAAGTCTCCTGGTCTCAGAAACACCAGCACCACCTTTCGCTCTGGTCAGCCTCGTCATTTCTTAGTGATTTTAGCTCCTAACTCACTGCCATGCTCTCCACCTCCAAGTGTGGGAACTCTCAGTGCTTCAGAACCCACACAGGCAATCCACCTCCCTTCAGGGCCAGAACGGGGAGAACCAGGATATACTCTATATGCTAAAATTTACCTGGGCTCTGTTTGAATCAGGTATGTAAAGTGACAGACTGGTAGACACGCGCCACAAAGGAAGGATTTAATACTCGTGGTTCCCAGCAGGAGGGGCCACCATACACCACGCGGGGCCAGAAGGGGAAGAACCCGGGTCATGAGGAGCCAGGAGACAGCATGACCCAGAGCCTTTTTTGTGTCTTCCTCAGGGTGAAAATGGACAAGGCAGGGGAGGTAAGTCTGAGCAAGTTTAAGATTAGATAGCTTGAATAATGTCCGTGGGCTCTAGGTCACAGCGGGGGGCTCTAGCTGTCTGGTACCTGCCCCTGGGGGATGCAGGGCAGGGGAAATACTGGCTTGAGGTGTGAGAATCAGATCCGGAAGAGGCTGTGGATATGGGCTCTGAATCGGTTTGTACAGGAAAAGCAAGTTATTTGCTAGCTCCGGGAATTAGCCAGCCCCGGGAGGGGCAGCGTCTCCCTCACTAGTAAAGCCCCCAAGATGGAAAAGCAAAGCGTGTGCCGGGCACGATGGCTCACGCCTGTAATCCCAGTACTTTGGGAAGCTGAGGTGGGTGGATCACCTGAGGTCAGGAGTTCAAGACCAGCCTGGTCAACATGGTGAACCCCGTCTCTATTAATAATACAAAAAAATGAGCAGGGCATGGCAGATTCCACCAACCTGACCCGGCACCGTAGGCTCACGCCTGTCATCCCAGCACTTTGGGAGGCCAAGGCGGGCGGATCACAAGGTCAAGAGATGGAGACCATCTTGGCCAAAATGGTGAAACCCCATCTCTATGGAAAATACAAAAATTAGCTGGGCATGGTGGTGTGAGCCTGCGGTCCCAGCTACTCGGGAGGCTGAGGCAGGAGAATCGCTTGAACCCAGAAGGTGGAGGCTGCAGTGAGCCGAGATCGCACCACTGCACGCCAGCCTGGCGACAGAGTGAGACTCGTCTCAAAAAAAAAAACTGCGCCCATCTTTCAATCCCTGCTGCTCTTCCCACCTTCCCACCAGGTGGGCTCCCCTGGAATGTAAGCTGGCCCACCAGTTGCTTTAGCTGGAAGAATTACAGTGAAATAGGACAGGCACGGTGGTTCACAACTATAATCCCAGCACTTTGGGAGGCTAAGGCGGACGGATCACCTGAGGTCAGCAGTTCAAGACCAGCCTGGCCAACGTGGTAAAACCCCGTCTCTACTAAAAATACAAAAATTAGTTGGGTGGGCCGGGCGCGGTGGCTCACGCCTGTAATCCAAGTACTTTGGAGGCCAAGGCGGGTGGATCACCTGAGGTTGGGAGTTCAAGACCAGCCTGACCAACATGGTGAAACCCTGTCTTTTATTTATTTAAAAAAAAAATTAGTTGGGTGTGGTGGTGGGTGCCTATGATTCCAGTTACTCAGGAGGCTGAGGCAGGAGAATTGCTTGAACCCAGGAGATGGAAGTTGCAGTGAGCCAATATGGTGCCATTGCACTCCAGCCTAGGCGACAGAATGTGACTCCATCTCAAAAAAAAAAAGAAAGCTGGGCACAGTGGCCTGTAGGGTCCAGCCCTACAGGGTCCTGCAAGCCCCTCCCTGCTGGTGTGGAGACGAGAAACTGTGAAAATAAAGACACAAGACACAAGACACAGAGACAGAGAAAAGGGAGTTTGGGCCCGGGGCCCACTGCCACCAAATTTCAGAGACCTGCCGTGGCCCCCAAGTGCCTGGACACTCTGACTTTTATTGAGTACAAAACAGGGAATGGCAGGTAGGGTGAGGTAATGGTGGTCAGTGACAGGGTCAGGTAAGTCACGTGTCTTGCAGACGAGCTCAGGATTTTCAAGAAGCCGATGCAAGGAGAAAACCTAAGGCGTCAGCACTTTTTTCATACTTGTTAAGAAATAACAAGGTCACTAAGAATTATGTTACTAATGCTTATCTTTTAAGAGAGGAACCAGGTCCAGAAGCAGAGCTTGAAAGTAGCCATGGACCATCCTGGCTAACAAGGTGAAAGCCCGTCTCTACTAAAAATACAAAAAATTAGCCGGGTGTGGTGGCAGGCACCTGTAGTCCCAGCTACTTGGGAGGCTGAGTGAGGAGAATTTCTTGAACCTGGGAGGTGGAGGTTGCAGTGAGCCAAGACTGTGCCACTGCACTCCAGCCTGGGTGACAGAGCAAGACTCTGTCTCAAAAAAAAAAAAAAAAAGTAGCCATGGAACATGACCACCGAAGCACAGCATGACATCGACACAGGTCCCTGGATGTCTATGGGTCTCCCTGACAGCTGTCAGGCCTGCCACAAGAGATTGGAGAAGTGGAGTTTTCTCCCCACTCCCCCAAGGAAGGAGACGTCTCAGCCATCTTGGACGCCTCTTTCCCTAGCTGGCTAAACAGCGGGCGCTTTCCCGGCACTGACACTGCCGCACAGCCGAGGCGCCCTTCACAGCCCTTACGCGGGCGGGACAGAGGACTTAGAGCATCTTGCCTTAGGGTCATCTCTTTTCCAATATCACTTCAGTCCCATCCTTCTTGACCTGAGACTTATTAGCAAAATTAAAGATGATATGATTACATATATATGTATATATTTTGATTACATGTGAATAGCTATGTAATTATGATTATATAAACGAATAACTATGTAACTATATCTAATTCCCTTCTAATTCTATGTTTATATGAGAGCAGACGGAGGCCTCAGACCCTTGCCTCCTGCAGGTCCCCGCAACAGTGGCCCACGCCTGTAATCCCAGCAGTTTGGGAGGCTGAAGCAGGTGTATCACCTTAGATTGGGAGTTTGAGACCAACCTGGCCAACATGGTGAAATCCCGTCTCTACTAAAAATACAAAAATTAGCCAGGTGTGGTGGCAGGCACCTGTAATCCCAGCTACTCGGGAGGCTGAGGCAGGAGAATCACTAGAACCCAGGAGGCAGAGGTTGCACTGAGCTGAGATCGTGCCATTGCACTCCAGCCTAGGGTACAAGAGCCAGACTTCGTCTAAAAAACAAAAATACAAAAATTAGCAGGGCGTGGTGGCAGTTGCCTGTAATCCCAGTTGCTTGGGAGGCTGAGGCAAGAGAATTGCTTGAACCCAGGAGGCGGAGATTGCAGTGAGCCAAGATCATGCCATTGCACTTCAGCCTGGGCAACAGAGTGAGACTCCATCTCAAAGAAAAAAAAAAAAGCCTGGGCACAGTGGCTCACACCTGTAATCCCAGCACTTTGGGAGGCTGAGGTGGGTGGATCACCTGAGGTCAGGAGTTTGAGACCAGCCTGGCCAACATGTTGAAACCCTGTCTCTAATAAAAATACAAAAAAAATTAGTCAGACATGGTGGCAGGTGCCTGTAATCCCAGCTACTGTGGAGGCTGAGGCAGGAGAATTGCTTGAGCCTGGGAGGCAGAGGTTGCAGTGAGCCGAGTTCCACTGCACTCCAACCTGGGCAGCAGAACAACACTCCGTATCAACAACAAAAAAAATTGCAATGAAACAGATGTAGGACCGGTTCCAGGCCTACCTCAGGAGGCCTGGCAACTTTTGTTTTCTTGCTCTTGGAGCCCTCAGCTGTCATGTAAAAATTGTGCTTACGTGCTGAAGAGATCACATGGAAAGCGAGAGAAGGCCCAGCCCTCTAGAGAAGCCACCTCCACGTGCGTCATGCCCATATGACTACAGCCATCTGAGTTGCACCAGCTGTTTCGGCTGTCCACTGCTGCATAGCAAACCACCACCCTGATTTATTTATCCTGAAAACTGGACTGGGCTCAGCTGGGAGGTTCTTATGCTCCGTCTAGTATCCACTGGGGATGGAATGTTGGAGATTTTTTTTTCTTTTTTGAGATGGAGTCTCACTCTGTCACCCAGGCTGGAGTGCAGTGGCTGATCTCAGCTCACTGCCACCTCCACCTCCCAGGTTCAAGTGATTCTCCTGCCTCAGCCTCCCGAGTAGCTGGGATGACAGGCACACGCCACCACGCCTGGCTAATTTTGTATTTTTAGTAGAGACAGTTTTCTCCATTTTGGTCAGACTGGTCTCCAACTCCCGACCTCAGGTGATGCACTTGCCTCGGCCTCCCAAAGTGCTGGGATTACAGGTTTGAGCCACCACGCTCGGCCAAAAGTTTTTTAAATATGGCATTGACTTTGGAACCAGGCAGCAGGAGGAGGCTGGAAGGATTGTGAGAAAGTTGCTGTTGTAAGCTGGAGAAAGCGTGGACTGTTTACGTTCTGGCAAGACTGTCGTCTGGGGAACGTGGAGGACAGAAACTGCATGCTGTGACCTGACTTTCCTGACAGAGTTCAAAGGGCCAGTTGGCTTCTTTCAATCATTTAGGGTAAAGTGAAAGTATCAAAAGAAAGATGATCTAAAGAATAAACTCTGTTGGCTGCGACATGGTGTCTCACGCCGGTAATCCCAGTGCTTTGGGAGCCCAAGGCAGGAGAATCGCTTGAGCCCAGGAGGTTCAGGCTGCAATGAGCCGTGTTTGCACCGCCACAACCGCACTCAAGCCTGGGAGACAGAGGGGGACCCTTTCCCCCCAGAAAATAAAGAACTTCCCAAACTCCCACCACAACAGCTGCTAGCCTTTCTAGAGCCTTCATATCAGCCATCGAGGTGCACCGCCCTGTCCGACACAGCTCATCATCCCCTCTCCTCTGCAGCTGTCACCTCATCCCTTTCTGCCGTGGTCCCCATGGGTGAACATCAGTACCACGTTCCCTGCACCAGGAACGCACTCCTGACCTCCCTCCTCTTCCTGCCTCAGCTCCCTTCACTGCTCCTTTTCAGCAAAATGCTGTGGAAGAACCGTCCATCTCGGCCAGCAACTCCTCTCTCTCATTCCTTCTGTCGCCCTTGGATGTCTTCCCTCACCCCTCCACCCCCTAGGCAGTATACCTGTCAAGGCAGCGGGTGCCCCCATGTTGCTAAATCTATTGATTCAACCCCAGTCCTCACTTTACCAGACCCAGCAGCAGCCGGGTCTGCCTTCATGGCTTCCAGGCTGCTGCCCAGTCCTGGCCTTCCTCCTACTTCACTACTTCATCTTAGTTCTCTACCGAGTCCTCCTCTTTCCAATCTCTTTCCCCCTTAATAAGGTAGTATTAAGTATCCCCTCTATCTCTTTTTAAAATGCTATTCAATTTAGCATTTTATTTTATGTAGTGTGGGCCATGCACGGTGGCTCACACCTGTAATCCCAGCACTTTAGGAGGCTGAGGCAGGCAGACCAGGAGGTCAGGAGTTTGAGACCAGTCTGACCAACAAGGTGAAACTCCATCTCTACTAAAAATACAAAAATTAGCCGGGTGTGATGACAGGCGCCTGTAATCCCAGCTACTCAGGAGGCTGAGGCAGGAAAATCACTTGAACCCAGGAGGCGGAGGTTGCAGTGAGCCGAGATCACGCCAGTGCACTCCAGCCTGGGCAACAGAGCAAGGCCCCGTCTCAAAAAAAAAAAAAAAAAAGAAAAAGGAAAAGAAATGTAGTGTGCATTTTTGCTGTTATAATAATAATAATATATAAACTTCAATAAATACCATAGAACTTCTAAAAACTAACAATTGGCTGGGCATGGTGGCTCACACCTGTAATCCCAGCACTTTGGGAGGCCAAGGCAGGCAGATCACGAGGTCAGGAGGTCTAAATCAGCCTGATCAACATAGTGAAACCCCGTCTCTACTATAAATACACACAAAAAAAAATTTAGCTGGGCATGGTGGCAGGCGCCTGTAATTCCAGCTGCTCGAGAGGCTGACGCAGGAGAACGGCTTGAACATGGGAGGCGGAAGTTGTAGTGAGCGGAGATCACACCATTGCACTTCAGCCTGGGTAACAAGAGTAAAATTCCATCTCAAAAAAACAAAAACAAAACCCCCAAAAAACTAAAAATGAACTTCCCATACTTTTCTGATATGTATTTATTTACTTATTTAATTTATTGTTTGTTTTCTGAGACAGAGTCTTGCTCTGTTGCCCAGGCTGGCGTGCAGCGGTGCGATCTCGGCTCACTGCAACCGCTGCCTCCCGGGTTCAAGCGCTTCTCCTGCCTCAGCCTCCAAAGTAGCTGGGACTACAGGCGCACGCCACCACGCCCAGCTAACTTTTGCATTTTTAGTAGAGACAGGGTTTCACCATGTTAGCCAGGATGGTCCCTATCTCCTGACCTCGTGATCTGCCTGACTGGGCCTCCCAAAGTGTTGGGAGTACAGGTGTGAGCCACCCCGCCTGGCCTTAATTTTTTGTTTGTTTGTTTTTTGTTTTGTTTTGTTTTTGAGACAAGAGTCTCGCTCTATCGCCCAGGCTGTAGTACTGAGGTGCGATCTTGGCTCACTGCAACCTCCGCCTCCCTGGTTCAAGCGACTTTGCTGGTTCAGCCACCAGAGCTGCTCGGATTACAGGCGCCTGCCACCACACCCAGCTAATTTTTTTTTTTTTAAGTAGAGGTGGGGTTTCATTATGTTGGTCAGGCTGCTTGATCTCCTGACCCTGTGATCTGCCTGCCTTGGCCTCCCAAAGTGCTGGGATTACAGGCATGAGCCACTACGCCTGGTTGCTTTTCTGATATTTAAAGATTAAAACATACTTCAAGAACATGACTCGTTTTACTTAAACAGTGAATTTTATCTTTTTCTTGTTTTGTTTACTTCACACACTACACTGATGTAAATTTTATTTATTTAATTTAAACTTTTTTTTTTAATGTGGCGTCTTGCTTTGTTGCCAGCCTGGAGCGCAGTGGTGTGATCTCCGCTCACTGCAACTTCCGCCTCCTGGGTTCAAGGGATTCTCCTGCCTCAGCCTCCCTCTTCCTCTGTCACCCAAGCTGGAGTGCAATGTTGAAATCTCGGCTCTCTACAATCTCCACCTCCTGGGCTTAAGCGATTCTCCTGCCTCAGCCTCCTGAGTAGCTGGGCTTATAGGCATGCGCCACCTCACCCAGCTAATTTTTGTATTTTTAGTAGAGACAAGGTTTTACCATGTTGGCCAGGCTGGTCTCGAACTCCTGACCTCAAGTGATCTGCCCATCTCGGCCTCCCAAAGTGCTGGGATGACATGCGTGAGCCCTCGCGCCCGGCAGGCATTTGGGTTGATTCCACGTCTTTGCTCTCGTGAGTAGTGCTGCACTCTCCACATCCACGTTTTCCCTTGTGGTGATCTCATCCAGTTTTATCAGGTTTGCTATGGTTTGAATGCTTGTGTCCTTCCAAAATTCAGGGTCTTGCTCTGTCACCTAGGCTGGAGTGCAGTGGCACCATCACAGCTCACTGGGGTGGGAGGATCGCCTGAAGCCTCGACTTTCCCGGGCTCAGGCGACCTTCCCACCCCAGCCTCCTAAGTAGCTGTAGCTACAGGCATGCACCACCGTGCCCAGCTAATTTTTGTGTTTTTTTGTAGAGACAGGGTCTTGCCATGTTGCTCAGGCTGGTCTCAAACTCCTGGGCTCAAGCAATCCGCCCACCTAAGCCTCCTAAAGTGCAAGGATTACAGGTATGAGCCACTGCACCCAGCCCTAAGAGAACTTTAGATATATAATAAATGTGCTAATGATGCCAAACTTATATTCCCAGGCTGGAGATCACCCACAAACTCTATCTCATATTCTAGTCATACACTCAACTGCCTTGTAACCTTAACAGGTAGCATGAGTAACACGTTTTTATTTGGCGAAGCCACTGAGAACTTGGGGTTGTTCCTGCAGCCTGACCAGGCCCACCCCTCCACCACACACCCACACATCAGCGCCACTTGCCAGCACAGGTCGAGTTTTCCTTATCCAAAATGCTTGGGACCAGAAGTGTTTCCGATTTTGGATTTTGGACTATTTGCATTATACTTGCCCAGCTGAGCATTCAAGATCCCAAATCCAGAATGCTCCAATGAGCACTTCCTTTGAGTGTCACGTCAGTGCTTACAAGTTTCAGATTTTGCAGCACCTCGGATTTCGGGTCTGAATGCTCATCCTGTACCTGCCGCCCCTCCAGCCGCCTGTGTGCTGCTGCTTCTCAGTGGCCAGTGCATCCGCCACCTCTCCATTTTCTTTCTTGGCAGAGTCTCGCTCTGTCGCCCGGCTGGAGTGCAGTGGAGCAATCTCAGCTCACTGCAACCTCCGCCTCCTGGGTTAAAGTGATTATTGTGCCTTGGCCTCCCGAGTAGCTGGGATTACAAGCGCATGCCACCATGCCTGGCCTAATTTTTGTATATATATTTTTTAAGACGGGGTTTCACCATGTTGGCCAGGCTGGTCTTGAACTCCTAACCTCAGTGATCCGCCCGCCTCGGCCTCCCAAAGTGCTGAGATTACAGGTGTGAGCCACCGCGCCCGGCCAATTTTTGTATTTTTGGTAGAGACAGGGTTTCACCATGTTGGCCAGGCTGGTCTTGAACTCCCAGACTCAAGTGATCCACCCTCCCCAGCCTCCCAAAGCGCTGGGATTACAGGTGTGAGCCCCTGTGCCCAGCCCCACCTCTTCATTTTCAAACATGCCAGACATGTCCCAGCTCAGGTTGTTCCTTCTGCCAAGAATGTTCTCCCCTGTAAGCCCACATGGTCCACTCCATCTCCTTCCACTGTGTGTCCCAGTGCTATTTTCTTAGTGAGGAGGCTCTGCCCACCCTGCACCAGGACCTCGGACTGACTCCTTCCCGCCACTGCATTTCTCACTGCCCCACACAGCACATGGTTCCTCATCACATGTGTTTTCTGCCCCCCTCACTCGAGAAGGAGCAGGGGCTTTTATTGATTGTGTTCACTGGTGTGAGGCAGTTTCAGCGGCAGGAGGGGTGAAAGCCCAGCTGGAGTGGGCTGCAGGAGACTTGGGTGGTAGGCAGAATGCCCCACAAAGATGTCATGCCCTCATGCCTGCAACCTGTGATATTATGTCACACAGCAAAAAGGGCTTTGCAGGAATAAGTAGGTTGCCAATTAGTGATCTTAAAATAGGGGGATTATCCTGTTCACCTGGGTGGACCCAGTCTAATTACAGGAATCTTTAAAGGCATAAAGTTTTCTCCAGCTGAAGGTGGGAGAAATGGGACAGACAGAATCAAAGACGTGAAGTCCTAGAAAGTCTAGCTCTGGCCGCACGCGGTGGCTCACTCCTGTAATCCTAGCATTTTGGCAGGCCAACGTGGGCAGACCACCTGAGATCAGGAGTTCAAGACCAGCCTGGCCAACATGGTCAAACCATGTCTACTAAAAATAGAAAAATTAGCTGGACGTGGTGATGTGCACCTGTAGTTCCAGCTACTTGGGAAACTGAAGCAAGAAAATCGCTTGAACTCAGGAGGCGGAGGTGGGAGTTACCCAAGATCACGCCACTGCACTCCAGCCTGGGTGACAGAGTCAGACTCCCTCTAAGAAAACAAAAAAGAAAGTCTTGCTGGTTTTGAAGATGCGAGCAACCACAACCTCTGGAGGCTGAGAACAACCCCCAAGCGAGCAGCCAGCAAGGGGAGACCTCACACAACCACATGGAAGTAATTGTCAACAACCCGAAGGAGCCTGTAGGCGGGTCTCCCTCGGCCCCTGCTCAGAGCTGAGGCCGCCAACTTCAGCCCCAAGACCTGCAGCAGAGAAGCCAGTCAAATCCGCCTGCACTTCTAATGCCAGAACTGTGAGATACTAAGTGTGTGCTCCTTTGTACCACTACATTTGTGGTAGTTTGTTGTGAAGCGACAGAAAACCAACTAACTAGAAGATAAGAGGAGACGGCAAGCATAGACAACCTGTCAAAACTTTTGCTGGGATCGGAAGCAGGAAAATGAGGCAGTGGCTGGAAAGGGATGTGGGGTCAAGGGCTTCTTTTTAAGGTGCACGGCCACGGGAGAGGGATGCCGCAGTGACAGGAAGCACCGCCCCAGCGTTACGTAATTCCACCCTCGCAGGACACAGAGGCAGGGTCATACTTCGGTAGACTATGTTGATAAGGCAGCCTGCTTGCAGGGAGCCAGGTACGAGTTCCCAAGCCAGCTGGGCACTGCCCACAGCACTGCGCTGTGTCAAGACCTCAGGTCTTTCTCAGCTTCGAAGCCAAGAAGTCGCCTTGCCCGCAGCAGCCTCTGACCAATGACTGCAAGGTGAGGGGTGAATGCTGGGTTTCCCGGCAGCAAGGTGAGGGGACGAATGCCTTGGCTCCCCTGGCCCTCGGGGAGGGACTCTGAGAACGGTTCCTACACGACCTCCTGCCACAGTCACTGGACTGGTAGCAGCCCCTTCCTGCCTCACAGCCCCAGTCTCTTGCTGGTGTCTTCTCTCAGGCCAACAATTTGGACTTTCTTGGTTCACTGCGAACGCCGTCTCCGGGTTCAAGCGATTCTCCTGCCTTAGCCCCCGGAGTAGCTGGGATTACAGGCATGCGCCGCCACACCAGCTACTTTTTATTTATTCATTTTTTTTTGAGACAAAGTCTCTCTCTGTCGCCCAGGCTGGAGTGCAGTGGCTCAATCTAGGCTCACAGCAACTTCCGCCTCCCGGGTTCAAGTGATTCTCCTGTTTCAGCCTCCAGAGTAGCTGAGACTACAGGCACAAGCCAGCACACCCGGCTAATTTTTGTATTTTTAGTAGAGATGGGGTTTTTCCATGTTGGTCAGGCTGGTCTCGAACTCCCGACTTCAGGTGATCCGCCCGCCTCGGCCTCCCAAAGTGCTGAGATTATAGGCATGAACTACCGGGCCTGGGGACACCAGTGCTTTTCAACTACCCTAGGGAGCACCCATCAAGCTCCAGTCTGTATGGCCCCACGTCTTTTCACAAAGCAGTTGCTCATAACGTCATCACACCCTGGCAACTCTATTAGAGTAGGACAGGTACGTTTTGAGCAAGGCCCAGCCTGAACCCCAATGTCTGTCTCAGGCAGCCCCCTTCTCTCCTCTAAGGTGTCTAGGGGTACTGGCAAGTACCAGGGGACCTAGAGGTGGAACGTCTGGGCTGATTCATGAAAACTTTTTGCAGGCTGGGCACGGTGGCTCACGCCTGTAATCCCAACACTTTGGGAGGCCGAGGCTGGTGGATCACCTGAGGTTGGGAGTTCGAGACCAGCCTGACCAACACTGCAAAACCCTGTCACTACTAAAAACACAAAAATTAGCCGGACGTGGTGGTGCATGCCTGTAATCCCAGCTACTTGAGAGGCTGAGGCAGGAGAATCGCTTGAACTCGGGAGGCGGAGGCTGCAGTGAGCGGAGACTGTGCCACTGCACTCCAGCTTGGGTGACAGAGCAAGACTCTTTTTTTTTTTTTTCTCTAAATAAGATGGGGTTTCACCATGATGGCCAGGCTGGTCTTGAACTCCTGACCTCAGGTGATCCACCCACCTAGGCCTCCCAAAGCGCTAGGATTACAGGCGTGAGCCACCGTGCCCGGTCGCAAGACCTCTGTTTCAAAAAAAAAAAGGTGGGGGGGGGGTTAGAAAACAGAAGCCAGCAAGCCAGAAAGAGGCCCGTGCAGCTCCTTAGGGCCGGAGTCGCCCTTGAAGGAGGGTGAGGACTCCCCGCGGCGACTGGACACGGGCGGAGCAGGACGCAGCACTTGGCCCCGTTCGCTCCAGGCTGCAGGGGAGGCCACGCTGCCCACCACGGCGCCCCCGGCCCTCCCTGAGCGGGTCTCGGCGTTCCCGCGGAGCCTAACGGGCCTCACTGGAGTCTGGGACCACCACGGCCTCGGGGGTTCGTTTCCTGACGCCTTGGACCAGGCTGCTCCGGCGGCCAGCCGCCCTCCGGGCTGAGGAGACGGCGGTTCGGAGAAGGCTGAGCGGGAGGCCGCGCGGGCCGGGGGTCCGTGGTCTCCAGGCGCCCCGCGTCCGGATGCAGCAGCCTCTCCCTAGCCCGCCTCGCCCGCTCCCCTCCTGCCCAGCGGGCCCCGCACGGGCTCCGTCCGCCTTCTCCTTCCGCAATCGGGGCCAGGACGGCGGCGGGAAACAGCATGCGGGGGCCACGGCGAGGGAGACGAAGAGCGGCCGGCTCGCAGAGCTCCACGGGCCCGGCGCGAGTCCCCGGCCGCGGCGCGCACGGCCCCTCCCGGTGCGGCGCCGCCGCCCGCACAAAGCTTCCCGCGAAACTGACGTCGGCGCGCGCAGGCACCGCCCCCGGCCTCGCCCCTCCCCCGCGCTCGCCTCGCTCCCCAGCGCGCCGGCGCACTGGCCCTCCTCCCATTGGTTGCTACGGCGCGGCGCGCGCCGACCGGCGCCGTGCGCGCCTCCCGATTGGCAGAGCGGCGGCGGGCCGGGGGGTGTGTCCCGGGCCGCGCCCCGCCCCTCCGCTCCGCTCGCGGTGGTGCGCGCGGTGGCGGCGGCGGCGGCGGCAGCGGCGGCGGCGCGTGGCAGGTCCGGCGGGCGCGAGGCGGCGGCGGCGGCGGCCCGAGCCCGGCCCAGCCTCGTCCCGCCCGGGGCCTGCCTGGCTGCGACCCCGACGCCGGCTGCGGTCCCGTCCTGCCCCGGCGCGCCGCGGCCTCGCCCGGCCCCCGCCCGGCGCCTCCTGAGGGAGCGGCGCTGCCGGCCAAGAGCGCAGGCCCGGCCATGACCGACTTCAAATTGGGCATCGTGCGGCTCGGCCGGGTGGCCGGGAAGGTGAGCGGCGCGGAGTGCGCGGCCCGGCCCATCTCGCCCGTCCTGGCCTCCGCGCGGGGCTGGGGGCTGGGGCCGGGGGCGGTTGTGCGGGCGGCGGCCGGGGCGGGGGCGCGGAGCCCGGGATGAGCCCCGGCGGGGCGGGGGGCGCTGCGCGGGCCCGACTGCCGGCCCCGCGCGGGCCCAGCTTCCTCCCGTAGGCCGGCGGGCGCGCACCTCTCGGCTCCGGGGCGCACCTGGCCGCCCTCGGCCCGGCCCTGCCGCAGGTGGAAAGCACGGCCCTGTCCGGAGCCGAGTGCGGAGATGCCTGGCTTGAGCCCGGCCGGCGTTCCCCCGGAGCCCTCCCCGTGGCGCCGGCGGGCCGGGGCCTAGTGCGGTGTCCGGGCTGCTGGTACGGCCGCACGGTTTAAACACAGCGCCCTTTCGAGGCAGCGCCACCTCCACACCTCTCGCCGAGGCGGGTCTGCTGTGGGCTCTGCCGTGCCTCCCGGTTCGCAGCAGGGCTTCGGGCTCGTTTTAACGCTGCCAGGGTTGGGCAAGTTGGGCTGAGCCTCAGGCTTAGAGCAGAGAGGCAGGAGCCTGGGTCCTGGTGCTGCAGACTCGGGGCCTTCCCCTACTTCTCCTTACCTGGTCCTCACGTTTCACGATTGGGGCTGGGGCTTCATGCCACCTGTGGGCACTGAGGCTCGGCGGTTTCTAGGAGCCACCTGTGCAGCTGCACCAGCCAGGTTCTTGCCCAGATGGGAGCCCTGTTCCCATCACCAGCGGCTGCAGCTTTTCTGGTGGGAGAGAGGAGCGGAGGCAGTGGCAGGCCGCTCAGGTCAAACAGGTTCAGATCCCAGAAAAAAAGCTGTCAAGAGAGAGACTGGCCCGTTCCTGGAGCTGTTCCTGTTTCCTGCCCCTGCTCCGAGAGCACAGGCAGGGCCTCCTGTGGAGGAGGTTTTCCCACCGGGGACGGGTGGGCTTCCCAGTCAGGCCCACTCCGCCCCTGATGGCATTGTCATCCCTTATAGCTGTTCTTTGGAACATTTCGGGTGCACGAAAAGCTAAAAAGGGTAATTCAGTGAGCACCTCAGCTTCATAAACACACCCTAATCAAAACCTGGCTCTTCTGCCTCCGTCCCGGCCGTTCCCCCAGCGCAGTGAAGTCGCCTCTGCTCAGGTGCATCGGTGCCTTAAATGTTGGGTTAGGCCTGTGAGGATGAGGCCCGATACCGGCTCCTCTGGCGTAGACTAAAGTGGGCAGCTGGCTTGTCACCGGTCTGCCTGAGTTTTTGCACAGACCGCACGACCCCAAACGGTGGAATGAGCCCCCCATGTGCTGAGCTGCCTTCCTCTGAAGAGGCCTGTGGTTACTTCCTACTTCACAGGAAAATGCAGCAGGCTCCTGCCTGTTACGGGTTATAAGGTTACTGCACTTCACGCAGATCCCAAATGTAATGGTTTGAAACATGGTTACTTTCCAGACCAAATACACGCTGATCGATGAGCAGGACATCCCGCTGGTGGAGAGCTACTCCTTTGAGGTAAGTGAGGATGGCTGTTCCCTCCCCTGATGCTTGTGGTCAGTGCTCAGGAGGGTCACGAGGAGCTCTCTCCCCTGTGCTGCAAGAGCAGGCATCCCCACAAGTGGACATCTGGTGCTGGCCTGTGAGCCCTGAGCCGCCGCATCCAGTGATGGGCCTGCAGACCCTGGCTGTCACGGCCACCGGAGCCTCTTGTGGCCCACGCAGCCTGGTGACACAGCCTTTCCTCACTTTCACCCCGGCTGCCAGCTCTTCTTGAAAGCAAATAGCACGTTCTCACGTTTGTGATCCTGTCACGTGGGCCGTGTCTGTTAGCTCGGACGACCCTGCTCCTCAGAGCCGGCCACCTCTGCTCGGCCTGCCCTAGCAGCCCCTCCAGGCTACCCAGCTGCCTCCTGTCCTCTGCTCTCGTGGGATCTTCCTGCCTCTTCCCAGCTTCCATTCCTGCCACTGAGTTTGGCCCCCTCACCACCCTTTACCTCTGCACCCCACACATTCGCAGTCGTGCCTTGTCCAGGGGTTTCTCCATCTCACTGCACTGTGGGCTTTTTTTAAGGGTAGGAAAATGTATTGAATAGAAGCATGGTTGGGGGCACACTGGGCCTGGGGCCTTGTGCCTGTGGGAAGCACTGCACTCCCCAGGGTCTTAAGGACAGGGCTGACATTTGTCCCTCAGGCTTGCCTGTTTCACGTGGGTTTTCTAAAAGGGATTTGAGGTGTTGCTGAGAATTGGAGGCTTTTTAACAGCTCTTTCCCTTGTTCCTTCTTAGGCCCGAATGGAAGTGGATGCAGATGGAAATGGCGCTAAGATATTTGCCTATGCCTTTGACAAGAACCGAGGAAGGGGCTCTGGGAGACTCCTTCATGAGCTGCTGTGGTGGGTGTTTCCAAGCTGCCTCTGCCCCCTGCCACAGGGCTCCTGGGTGAGCTCCGATGGCACAGGGCACCTGGAGCCCCCTGCCCCTCTGAGGCCCTGCCTTGCCTTCCTTGAATTTTGCATTTATTTTTGTGTCCTTTGCCACTAACCCAGAGAAATGAATGATTTGTGTATCGCACTTCAAACACCAAATGGACTTTCCTGGGCGCTTGCCCGGGACCGGCGGCCTCTGGAGGGAGAGTGGGGTTGCTCCCCTTGGTGGGTCTTTGCTGAGCCCCCTCGTGTGCATGGTAGGGGCCACTCGGATAGGGAGCGGTCTTGAGGCCATCTGCTCAGGTTGTTTTGGGTTCCAGTCTTGACTCTGCTCCAAAGTCCGGGGGCCGGGTCCTCTCTGTGTCCCTGTCCTGTTTGGGCCACAGACCAGGTGCTTGGATTCCTCTCGGCAGTTTCTGCCTGAGGCACCGTCATCTGTAGGAGCAGGGCCTGATCAGATCACATGGCTGACACTTCTTCCTGGAAGGACTTTGATGCCTGACCAGAAATACCCGTAAGGGTGGGAGACGGCAATGCAGGGCACTGTCTGTTTCTAGGGAGCGGCACAGGGGGGGCGTGGCCCCGGGCTTCCAGGTGGTGCACCTCAACGCTGTGACTGTGGACAATCGTCTGGACAACCTGCAGCTGGTGCCGTGGGGCTGGCGGCCCAAGGCTGAAGAGACCTCCGGCAAACAGAGGTGGGTTTTCTCAGGGCCTGCTGAGGCCGGCAGAGGGGCCTTTTGAGGAAGGCCGCCTTCAAAGCTCTCGTTTCTAAGAGGGTCTTATGTTCTTCCTCTGAGCCCTGATGCTTCTGTGTGTTTGGGACTTTCATTGCTTAAGCGTGGAATGCTCCTTTTCTTCATGGGAGTGGGAAGGATCTTGATAGTGTGTTTTTGCGTGGGTCTTCTGATAACTGGCCCTGGGAGCCTCCTGTTAACTGGTGTGATGAAGTGGGGAGGAGGGCTGCCTGCTCCAGGGCAGGGCCGGCGTCGGGACTCGGTGGGAGCAGGGCTCCCAAACCCCTGGAAGGCATCAGCCTTTTTTCCTCACCTCAGGATTCCTTTCTGTGGACACAGATAGCTCGATCTCTTTGTTGTGTTCTTTTGCTAAACAGTTTTCCTTAAGCAAATGTTTAAAGCAGAGGATGTGTGGTTCCCACCTGCCTGTGGTCCTGAGAGCAGTGCTTTGCATGGGCGTCCCACGTGGAAGGGCAGTTCCTGCTGCCCGAGGACCAGCCAGGCTGTGAACTTCGTGGAGCCCTTGGGAAGAGCCAAGAGACCACAGGAGGATGGGGGTCCCCAGCCACACATGCTCACTGACATGTTCCCCGGGTCCTCTGGGGCTTCTGGGCAGCCTTCCCTGGTGCAGGCAGTGCTGACTGCCCTAGCAGATGGTTATCAGCAACGCTGGTAAGGTTTAGGGTTGTGGGCTTGGCGATGGTTGGTGGCTATGGGTGGAATCTTTGCAGTTGTCACCTCAGGATCACAAGAGCCCTGTGCAGCCGAGGTAGAGACAGTGGGACATCTGGCAGACTGGTTGGTGATATGGGGACAGTCCCCAGGCCTCCAAATGCCACCCTCAAATTGCTATTCCTGCCGCCCTGGAGGGAGTCCTACAAGTCCCCCTCATCGCTTCTGCACTGGCCTCGCAGGACAAAGGCAGAGCCTGCAAGTGTCTGTCGTTCTTGGGCTGGTGGTTTTTTTCCCTGTTATGTTTGTTTCATTTAATTAATTAATTTTAGAGGTGGGTCTCACTATGTTGCCCAGGTTGGTCTCAAACTCCTGGCTTCAGGGAATCTTCCTGCCTCAGCCTCTTTTTTTTTTTTTTGAGATGGAGCCTCGCTCTGTTGCCCAGGCTGGAGTGCAGTGACGAGATCTTGGCTCACTGCAGCTTCCGCCTCCCTGGTTCAAGCAATTCACCTGCCTCAGCCTTCCTAGTAGCTGGGATTACAGGCACCCACCACCACGCCTGGCTAATTTTTGTATTGTTAGTAGAGACAGGGTTTCACTCTGTTGACCAGGCTGGTCTTGAACTCCTAACCTCAGGTGATCTGCCCACTTCGGCCTCCCAGTGTTGGGATTACAGGCGTGAGCCACTGTGCCTGGCCCACCTCAGCCTCTTGGGCAGCTGGAATTAACAGGTGCTGACCACCACGCCTGGTCTCTGCTCTGATATTAAGAGTTTTGATCCTTCTCTCATACTGCTTGTGAGTGAAGCCAACCTTCTTATGATTGTTGAATGGGATTTTTATTCTTTTGGGGGGATTATGTTAGTCGGAGTTGCAAGAAACAGAACTTAATTTCACTGAAACAAAAACAGCACGTTTTGGTGTCCTGACTGAAATGTGGAGAGCCAGGGATGCTGCTGCCTCCAGCCCTGCGCCCCCACTCCCTGTGCCTCTCAGGGAGGCTGCGTGAGCACTACCTCGCACCTGTGCAGTGAAGCAGGTACCCTGTTCTGGTGCTGTCTGGGGAAGCCCTGGGATGAACCGTAGTTAGCTTGCTTCGAATCACTTTTCTACGTGAAATCAAGAGTTGGGTCATCCATAGGGAGGGAGGGGTGCGTGGCAGTCAGACTGGCATCCACGGCATTTCCTGTTGGGTCGTGCGCATTGATACATGCTCAGCGTTGAGGCTGGGCTGGGCCCTCCCCAACTCCACATGTCCTCCCACTGCCCACCACTCCATCTGGCAATGGCAGGCGTCCCTGCCATGGTAGGGGTCATTTCAGCTGGTTCTCAGTAAGACTCGGTCTGGCCAGCCTGTGACTGAACGTTACCTTGAATCCTCACAGCACTCTTCAGAGTCAGGAGAGGCGCTAACTGCCGTTAAGAACACCCATTTGGAAAGGGTGCATTGGGCTGATGCTCCTGTGGCCACGCCAGCACCAGTGGCGCTGGGGCTGCCACCTTGCATAACCCTCTGCTGTGGGAGGTGGGCCTGGGGTGGCTCAGGACTGATGAAGCTTGGCCATCTTTGATTTGCCAACATGGGGCTTTAGAACTCAGCAGGTGTTGGGCCACGTGCTGTCAGCACCCCAGGTCACGAGCAGAAGTCAGAGCTAGCCAGTGTGGGCCTGTCGTCCTGGGTGGCTGGGTGCTATGTCCTGCTTCCCGGCTTGTGGCCTCCCTGTGGTTTGGCTCTTTGTGGTGGGGTCACCCTGTCTTTGTCAGGCCTGGGCTATTGTTCTGTTTTCCTGGCACTGTGTCAGCTCAGCGCCCACAAAAGGGGCTTCTTGGCAAAGGAGTTTTACTCCTCTTCTGTCTTCAGAAGCCACCAGTGACTGAAACTTGCCTCTATCTGGTGGGACCTCACCAACATCTTCCCATGTCCCGACCCTTCCCCCTTTTAACCCCGTCTCCTCAGGGTCTGGCCTCAGAGAACAGGGTTGTTGCGGGTGGTTTACGCAGCTCCTTGACTCCATGACGCAGCAGGGCCGGGGCTGCCCACTGTGCTCTGAGCAGCCAGTGCTTGTGCCAGGGTCTGTTGCATACAGCACGTGCCTCGGAGACTCCGTTCTTGGTAGGACTCTCCCGTTGCAAGCATCTGGCCTGCTCAAGCAGGAGGAGTCTTCAGACGGATGTAGGGCAGCTCCTCGCACGGAAGGGGAAGTGGACCGATGGTGCAGTGTTGGGTACCTCTGCAGGCCAAGGGCAAGGAGAGGGGCTGCCTCGCTCGGCGCAGGGGCCTGAGCTGGGCCCTGCCTCCTGCCTCCTGTGTGCTGGGGAGAGGGTGACAGATGAGGCCGTGCTTCTGGGTTAGTGGGAAGACGAGACGCAGTATTACTGCCTCACGTGGTGGAGAGCACATACAGCAGGGATGGGCAGAGGAGACGGGAGCCAGGCAGGGTGTCCTGGGCAGGGTGGCACTCCAGAGTTGCTGCATTGTCTGCCGTGTGCTGGCCCCGTTTGGCCAGAGCGCACTGAAGTGTCTGCGTCTTTCTTTAAGGGAGCAAAGCTTGTACTGGCTTGCAATTCAGCAGCTGCCTACAGACCCCATAGAAGAACAGTTTCCTGTCCTAAACGTGACCCGGTACTACAATGCCAATGGGGACGTGGTGGAAGAGGAGGAGAATTCCTGCACCTACTACGAGTGCCACTACCCCCCCTGCACGGTGATTGAGAAGCAGGTGGGTGTCCTCTCCCCTGTAGCCCAGCCTCGGTTTGGGGTCTTGTCCTCCCATCCCAGGGCCCACACCCGGAGACCTCTTAGCTGCTCGTGGGCTCCCTTTGCCATTGTGCTGGCCTGACCAGAGCCCAGGCCCCCAGCCTTGGTCTTCTGCTGGGTCCCTGAGATGGACTTTGCCTGCGCTGCGTCCCAGGCAAGACGGTCAAGCCGCAGGTGTTGTGTATTTCAGCTCCGGGAGTTCAACATCTGTGGGCGCTGCCAGGTGGCCCGGTACTGTGGCTCCCAGTGTCAGCAGAAGGACTGGCCGGCCCACAAGAAACACTGTCGGGAGAGGAAGCGTCCCTTCCAGCATGAGCTCGAGCCGGAGCGATGACGGGTGGGGGAGCCGCACACACTCGCAGCCCCTGGGCTCTTCCCTGGGCACAGCAGAGACAAACTTGTGGTTGAACCTGGAGGTGCCAAAAAAGCCAGCTGCAGGCCCAGGACAGCCGCCATGAGACTCCCGACGTTACAGGCAGTCTGTGTGGGCACAGCGCCCCTCAGTGTTCATCTCTAGCAGGGACAGGAGGAGGCTCCACCAGGACGGTTCTCATTATTTATATGTTAATATGTTTGTAAACTCATGTACAGTTTTTTTTGGGGGGAGGCAATGGGAAGGGTAGAATTACAAATAGAATCTTTTGTTGTAATCCTTGAATGGCAAATGGTCAGGCCACGTGTCTAAAAACTGTCCTGTAGCTGCAGCTTCTCCCGTGGGCTGCGGGAGCCCCACGGAGCGTGGCCTGCACGGGAGTTGTGTCCACAAAGGCAAAGTAAAGGGGTGGAATCATCCGGCGTCTCGGCCATTCTCTGCTCCGCCTCCTTCTGGCGCTGCTTAGGGCAAGGTCATTTTGAGTGGAGCTGAGTCCTCATGGGGCAGGAGGACCTGGCCTTGCTCCTTGTGGGCCCTTGTGTGAAGTGGGCAAGCTCAGACCTTCCTGAGTCCAGCAGGGAGTGTGAGTGAAACGCTGTCCTTGTCTTGCGCAGGACTGGTGGGGGTGCTGTCGGCTGCCCACTGTTTTATTGGGTGTGGGATGCATCAGACCCTGACATTGGTTAGTTTTTTTTTTTTTTTTTTCTTTTTAAACAGGGTTTCACCATATTGGTCAGGCTGGTCTCGAACTCCTGACCTCAGGTGATCCGCCTGCCTCAGCCTCCCAAAGTGCTAGGATTACAGGCATGATGGTTAGTTCTTGTCTGATGTATGCGTGAAGTGCCTGGGAGCTCGTCAGTGACAGCGGCTGCCCAGAAGAATCCACAGGGCAGCCAGGCGTGGTGGCTCACGCACTTTGGGAGGCCGAGGTGGGCGAATCACCAGGTCAGGAGTTCGAGACAAGCCTGGCCAGCCTGGTGAAACCCCATCTCTACTAAAAAATACAAAAAGTTGGCTGGGCATGGTGGCACATGCCTGTAATCCCAGCTACTCGGGAGGCTGAGGCAGGAGAATCACTTGAACCCAGGAGGCAGTGTTTGAAGTGAGCTGAGATCGCACCACTGCACTCCAGCCTAAGCGGCAGTGGGAGACTGTCTCAAAAAGAATCCACAGGGCATGTGCAGCAGGCTGCTACAGATGATGGAGGGTGCTGGGCAGCCAGGGTGGGGTGAGGGCTACACTCCTCCGCGTCTCTGCAGGGCTGCGGCCTCCAGGATAGTCCACCCTCTATGCTTGGGGGAGTCCCAGGTGTCGGGCTGGTCAGCATCTTGTACTCGTAGAGCTGCTCAGGGAAACAAGCCAGGCCGTGTGGCCGGGATCCTGCCAGTCTCTGGGTGCACCCAGCCATCCACTCAGAGGCCTTCCTGGGAGCTAGAAGCCTGGCCAGTCCAACTCTGACCTGTCTGGTCTGGTCTGGTCCTGTCCGCCCTGACCCTGTGTTGGTCCCGCAGGTTCCTGCTACACTTTCCCCTCTTGAAGCTCCTCTGCCGTGCTCCAGGACACCCTGTGTGTTCTCATTGCTGCCCTGGCTGGGTTGGCCTTAGCTTCTCTGGCAGTACCCTGGGGCCTCCTGAAGAACAGGACTGCTGAAAACGGGCGACAGCAGCAAACCTCACAGGATTTCTTGGAGCCTAGAGAACTGTGCTCATGTCATGAGAAGCCTCCTTTTTTGCTGTGAAGGTCAGGGACATCTGAGAGCACATGAAAGCTCTCAGGGAGGAGGACATAAGTGTCCCTAGAGATGCTGGGTCAGCAGGTTGGGGTTTGGGGCACTCTTCAGGCCTGGAGCCTTGCACGCCCTCAGGCAGCGTGCTTTCAAATGGAGAGTCTGAGGATGGGAACGGACTGCAGGCTGTGTCCTGGGGAATGGCCACATCATCCCCTGACCAGCAGAGGCTGCCTTGTCTGGCAGTCACTCATCAGAAATGCACCAAAAAGTGCCCAGGGCCTCCCACTTGCTGAGACACCACACTGGGGAAGGGGGTGATGCAGGTTCTAAGTTTGCATGGGGCAGCTCCAGGCCTCACCCAGACAGGTGCCACTGTGAAGGTGGGATGGGCCCCACAACTGCTTCCCTTATCTGATACCCATCCCCTGGTCATCTTTCCCCTTCCGTGGCCCTGACTTGGTCTTTGTAGCCAGGTATCTAAGACGTTCTATGAGGACGTCCACATGGCTGTAATGTGGGGCTGGCTTCCAGCTTGTTTGCAGTGTGGTGCGTTGGGATGCTTGGCCTGGTCACTCTCACTCCCACGTAGAGGTGTGTGGTTAGGCCATTTTGGAACGCCCTGCTGCCTCCCTGGCCAGCCTTGTCGGTGCCTCTGCCTCTGCCGCGGTCTGAGCTGCTGTCTGTCCGCACTCTTTAGCCACAGCCCTGCTTGAAGGCCCGAGGCTGAACACGCACCCAGGCTCCGTGAATTTCAGTCAAGTCCGCCTTAGCTTCCTGGAGCTGCCGCAACAAAGCAGCACAAGGAGCTGTGCAGCCTGAAGCGGCAGGAACTCACCGTCTGGGCTTCGAGGCCGGAGCCTCAGATGAAAGCGTGGGGAAGGGCCCTCGGGAGCGGTTGCCTCCTCCCCGCCAGGGGCCTCGCCTGCCTCCCTGTGGTCCGCTTTCCTTTATGCGGACTCCAGCTCCACTGGGTCAGGGCCCTCCCTAGGACCTCGTTTTAACCCTCCCTTCCGAGAGCCCGTTTGCTAAGGATGCGCTCTGAGGTGCCAGGGTCTTCAGCCCGTCGGGGCAAGTTCAACCTGTAACGGCCAGCGGGGTTCTCCCCGCCCGCTGCACAAAGACGGACCACGGATTGCAGAAAAGTTCGGCAGACACGGGCCGGCCAGGCCTCGTGGGAGTTGGCGTCCATCCTCAGATCTTGTCCAAAGCGCCTGGGTTAAGGGTTTTTCAAAGGCAGTTTTGGGGAAGGGGTGGGGCGGCCACGCGGCAGGTGCTGAGAATCACAGGGGTCGGAGCCGTCCTCCTGCCGAGCCGCTTCTGGGGGGCCCAGATGCAGCCACGGGTGCCAGACAGGCAAAGACCCTGGAGGGGGGCTCCGCCATGGCGGGGTCGCAGGAGGCGGCCGGCGCGCCTGCGGCCTCGGGGTGCTGGGCGGCTCCTCCGCTGCACGAAGGCGTTGATTCTGGGGCAAGGCCTGTCATGGAAGCCGGAGCCTAAACGTCTGAAGTCAGCGCGGCCCGAAGCCCAGGAGGAACCGGGAGGGCGCCACGGGGTGCGCTTGCGCAGCTCGCTGTTGGGGTTTTTCTCACTGATGGAGTTTTGCAAAGGCGGCTTCAAACCTACGGCCCTGTCTCGAATTTGCCGGCTCCAAACCGGCTCTGCAGAGGAGCGGATATCCCGAAGCCTTCGGCCTCCGCGGGGAGCGGCGCGCCCGGCGCCTGGAGCCCGCCACGGTCCGCCGGCCGACAGGGGGCGCAGGAGCCTGGCCTCCCGGGGGCGGCCACGGCGGCCAACGCCCGGCCGGATGTCCCGCCCCGGCGCGCCGGAAGGACTTGCGGGAGGCGGCTGCGGGGACTCGAGGGAGAGGCAGCTCGCGCTGGCAGTGTCCCGGCGCCTTCGCGCTCGTGCCGCCGGCCCCGTCTTCGCCGCCCCGCGCCGTACTCGGGCCGGCCCCGCCGACCCGCCTCTACCGACGGCTGGATGACGGGCGCTTGCGCCCTGCAGACGGTGGACACCGAGCTCACCGCTGACGCCGTGGAGTGGTGCCCGCTGCAAGGCCTCAGGCACCTGCTGGCGTGCGGGACCTACCAGCTGCGGCGTGGGGACGAGCCCGCCGGCCCCCAGAGCAAGGTGCGCACGCCACGGCCTCGGGAGGGGAGGGCAGGGCGGCCACGCGGTCGAGGCCGAAAGGCGCGCAGAATCGCCCAGGAGGCGAAGAGGGGATGCTGGCCCTTCGACCGGGACGTAGGTTAGACACAGTTTAGAATCTTTTTTTTAATAAAAAAAAGATCTTTTTCTTTTTTGAGATGGGGTTTCACCACGTTGGCCAGGATGGTCTTGATCTCTTGACCTTGTGATCCGCCCACCTCGGCCTCCCAAAGTGCTGGGATTACAGGCGTGAGCCACCGTGCCCGGCCCCCACAGTTTAGAATCTTTAAAAAAAAAATTATTCTTTTTTCGAGACAAGGTCTTGCCTCTGTCACCCAGGCTGGAGTGCGGCCTCGGACTTCAGGGCTCAGGGGATCCTCCCACCTCAGCCCCCTGAGTAGCTGGGACCGCAGGCACGTGCCATCGCCCCCGGCCATCGTCAGAATCTTGAGAGCAGAACGTCTTCTATATGCAGGTGTGGCTCAAGCTAATGGACGGAATGTACAGAAAAGAGAAAGTGGCAATTGTACCTTAACTTCTGGAAGGTACATATTAGGATGCAAATTGGGCGCTGGAAGTACAGGCCCAAGTCAGGACTGTCCCAGGCAAACTGGGTTCTGTGGTTACTGTAGCCATAGCTGGGCCCTGTTGGCCAGTTTAGAAGGAGCCTTCTCTACTGGGTCCAGGAGCTTGCGTTCAGCTACTCATTCATCATATGCAGGAAAATAGACATTTCTCCAGCTCAGAATACCAGAGGCTCTCCTTCCAGGCAGAATTCCGCTCCGTCAGTCATCACAAACCTTTGAGTTCCTTGGGTCCCTTTTCCCATCGCTTGGGTTCCTTGGTGTCTTGGGGTAATCAGAGAATACCTCTGCGTTTTTTGTAGGGTGGAATGGAAGTTGAGGAGCCTGAGATCCGTTTAGGTCGTCTCTTCCTGTACAGTTTCAATGAGAACAACTCTACTCACCCTCTGGTCGAGGTCCAAAGAAAAGATACTTCTGCAATCCTGGACATGAAATGGTACAGCTGTGGTGACCCCACTTGGTCTAGAATTTGTCATGCGTAGCTAGACAGTCACTTAATCAGAGGAGCCCGAAACCTGACAGCCTTCAAGGAGACAGGGATTGTGTGTCAACTTTGGGTGTGTTTCATTGCTGTCCTGCCTCCCTCCCACTTGGGCAGTGCTTTATGTGGGGCTTATTTCTTTTGCCATGTTCCAGTCGGGGAAACGATGGGAGTTTTCTGACTTCATAAGCTGGGGCATCTTTTGTTTGAGAACACAATTGTAGGCTCTAGCCCAGTTTTGGAGCTGAGATTTTTATTTTTTTAAATTTATTTAATTAATTATTATTTTTTTTGAGATAGAGACTTGCCCTGTCTCCAGGCTGGAGTGCAATGGCGCAATCTTGGCTCACTGCAACCTCCGCCTCCTGGGTTCAAGCGATTCTCCTGTGTCAGCCTCTATCCAATAGCTGAGATTACAGGTGTCTGCCACCACGCCCTGCTAATTTTTGCTTAGTTTTTTTTTTGTTGTTTCTTTGTTTTTGAGGAGTTTTGCTCTTGTTGCCCAGGCTAGCGTGCATGGCATGATCTTGGCTCACTGCAGCCTCCACCCCCCAGGTTGAAGCGATTCTTATGCCTCAGCCTCCTGAGTAGCTGAGATTACAGGCGCCCACCACCACGCCTGGCTGCTTTTGTATTTTTAGTAGAGATGAGGTTTCACCATGTTGATCAGACTGGTCTCAAACTTCTGACCTCAGGTCATCCACCTGCCTCAGCCTCCCAAAGTGCTGGGATTACAGGCGTGAACCAGCGCGCCCGGCCTCATATTGTATTCTTATGGTACCATTTCTATGTTTAGATATACAGTCACTTACCATTGTGTGACACTTGCCTGCAGTAACATGCTGTCAGGTTTGTGGCCTAGGAGCAGTGGCCCTCGCCATATAGTCAAGGTGTGTAGTAGGCTGGCTGGGCTTGCGTGGAGTACAGCCCCGTTCAGTGAAGCATGACTGATTGCCGGATGCACGGTGTGCCCCTGTGTTCCGGGCACGTCGGTGTGCTTACGGTGGGCCCTCTCCTCAGGTGCCACGTCCCGGTAGCTGGACATGCCCTCTTGGGCTTGGCTGAAGCGAGTGGATCCATACAGCTGCTCCGCCTGGCAGAATCTGAGGTCAGTGACTTGCACTTGTTCTGTGGGGTAGCAGGGACCTGACTAGAGAGGGTTGGGTGGGGTGGCTGTGCTGATACAGACATTTTTCTAGAACAATCTCTTTTCAATGGTGAACCATACGTAAACGTTCTACGATAGCATGGAGTCTATTTTTAAGTTGTATTGGGTTCTACATCCAACTCCAAGAGGAAGTCACCTCATGTGTCAGCAGCAGAAGGGCTGAAGTGACAGGATGTCCATTCACCTGTTAGTGGAAGTTCTCCAAGGAAAGCCTAGGCAAGCATTCTTGGATTGATGCTGGGGCCGAGAGAAGCAGTGAGCGTCCTGTGTAAAGATGGCGTTTCTCACTGATTATTGGGAAAGCATTTGAGTCCTATGTGAATTTTTCTGGGTTTCTCACAGTGATCCTGAGCCATACATTAGCAAAGTGACTTCATCTGATTAGCTATGGGGACCAGGGGATGTCACATAGTGGGGTGACCTGAAAGCCCAAGACCGTGCCATCACTCTGATGCAGATGCTGCAGGTGGGGCTGGGCCACAGGTCAGACCAGCCCTGGGTTCATGGCAACCCAGGGCTGGTGCAGGAAGGGCCTTACTCCAGGCAGCTCAGAGCAGCTGCCCTGTCTTAGAAAGGAGGGAAAGAGCGGCCACAGGAAAGTGGGCCCAAGAGAGGAGGCGTGAACCCAGGCAGGGCTTTGGTGCAGTAGCCTGCTGGGAGCAGGGCCAGGTTGTTGAGGAAATGAGATTTATGTAGCTCTATGGAAAGAGCAACCACGCTCTCATGGATACTTGCAGCTTCTGAAGTGGAAACCAGAGGAGTTTCCCCATTGTCTGTCTCGGGAGGCGAGTGTGCAGCGGCCCTGGAGGCCTGGAGTGGGGAACTGTGCGTGCCACTGTGGTGTGGAGCCTGCACAGGCATCTCATAGCATCTAGGAGCATAAGGATGGCAAGTGGGCGTGAAAGGGTGGGAGACCACGCCCCAGGATCAAGCCTGCGGGAAAGTCCTCCTCCAAGTGTGAGGAGTGTGGGCTCCAGTGTCCCCACGTCGTCTTGGTGCCATGTTAGGTGGAAGTGTGAGTCAGGGACTGATGCACTTCATCCGCATAGGGAGGAAATGAGGGAACCATGATTTCCCTGCAGGAGGGGAAGAGTCTTCTGGGGGCTCTGGGGCGGCTACTTCCCTTTGACAGAGTTCCTTCTTCTCCAGTAGAAGAGCGGCCACGTGCTGGAGCCATTGTCCAGCCTTGCCCTGGAGCAGCAGTGTCTGGCTTTGTCGCTAGATTGGTCCACTGGGAAAACTGGAAGGTAAGGGCCAGGCTTGGGCAGGGGCCATGAGTCTTTCTCTGAGGATCACTTCCACTTTTCATGCTAGAGGGCTCCAGCCACCTTCGGCCAGCTGCGACTGTGCTCCCAAGACCTGACATGATCACTGCCAGTCCTAAGCTAAAAAAAGCTCCCCCATTTTAGATATACAGTATTTTTATCTAGAGAAGCCGATAAAGAGACTTTATCACAACCACTGCTAAGCTTGTCTTGACAAGCTTAGCAGTGGTTGTGATCTTTGCCAGCAAGTCTCTTAAGGGGTGTGCCTCCACCCCAGAACTTATTTGGGAACCGGAAGAGGCTGACGAATGATGTTCAGCCGGGCTTCTCCATGGGTTCACTGTGTCTAGGGCCAGGGACCAGCCCTTGAAGATCATCAGCAGTGACTCCACAGGGCAGCTGCACCTGCTGATGGTGAATGAGACGGGGCCCAGACTGCAGAAAGTGGCCTCATGGCAGGCACATCAGTTCGAGGCCTGGATTGCTGCTTTCAATTCCTGGCATACAGAAATTGTGTATTCAGGTCAGTATTCCTCCACTGGTCACCTCTCTGACGGAAGGTTTGCTGAGGGAGGGGTGCACGGATGGGGAGGTCTGTGCTGCAGCTGTGATTCCAGTGGTGTTGACATCTTGAAGACCTTTTATGGAAAGTGTACTTTTTTTTTTTTTTGAGAATGTATTTTCTGGGACAAAGGCTGTAGTTGGTGCTCATCACTTCGCTGTTCTTTAGAGACAAAGTGTCGCTTGCCTCAGGCAGCACAGGGTCTTGGGTGGTGCTGGCCAGGGTGCTGGAGGAGCAGGCACGTGTGGGCAGAGCCGTCCTGCCTCCGTGATGTGCTTGGTCTCAGGCCCTTCATGCTTTTACTGGAAGTCCAGTTTCTGTGCTTTTTGCCTGGTATCTGTGGGTACAATAGTGATTTCGCCATGTTGGATTTCGGGTTTGTCTGCTCCCTTTTTGGATATAGTTTATCTTCCAGAAAAAAGGAAGCATGAGAAAAGTAAGATTCCTTTGCCGGTCTTGTGAATAGTTTGTATTTGGGGCATGCCGATGTGGGGGTGAGAAGTTAGCGTTCCAGGAAGGAGGTGGCTTTGGTCAGCGTCCCTTTCCCAGGGAGAGAGAACTCACGGCAGGTGGAAGGGCCGGTCCCTGAGAGAAGACAGAAGAAGAGCTGCTGAATTTGCAAATAGCCAAAGAAAAGATCTGACCTTTCCCTGCTGCTACCCATCCAGGCCACTGTCTCGTCTGGTTTGTTACAGCAGAGCAGTAAGTGGTAGCCCTGCCTTCATTCGTGAGCGGTCCAGCCTCCACACAGTAGCGAGAGTGAGTGTTTTAAACACACACTGTATCGCATCTCACTCATTGTTAGAACCCTTCACAGTTCCTGTTTCGTTTAGGATAAAATCCATAATACTGATGTGATTACCCAACGCCTGTGGAGTCTGGTCCATGCCTGCCTTTCCAGCCTCATTTTGGCTCCTCCGCTATTAGTCACCTTTTCCTGAAACAGTCCACATTCCGCTAGTCTCAGGGCGTTATCACAGATGTCTCCTTCATGGGGGAACTCTGCTTTTCTGGCATGCTCAGCTTGCAGTCTTGTCCCTAAAAGACTGATGCAGAGCAGCGCCCTTCCACCCAGGCAGGCCTGGCCTCTGCCGTGGTTCTCGTGCTGCCCCTGCTTGTCCCAGGCACGAGGATGTGCCTCCGGCGGGGTTCTTACTTGTCCTGCTCATTGCCACAGGCTTGAACTGTCTGAGAGCCATAAAGATCTCCTTTCTTGAGGTTTGTCCTTGGATTAATTCTTTTGCCTTGAGCTAATTCAGAGCGGACATACGGTAGGGCAATTACTTAATAATTCTGGACTAATTCATTCTTTCAACAAATACTATGTGCCGAGCCCTGTTCTTGGTGATTAGGGTACTTCAGCAAACAACACGGACAAAAGTCCTGCTTTCTTTTTTAAGTTTTATTTACGTGATTGGATGGATGGATGGATGAATGGTGGATTGTTGGGTGGATGTTGGCTGGGTGAATGGATGGTGGGTGGGTAGATGGATGGTGGGTGGGTGGATGGATGGATTTTTGGGTGGTGGGTGGAAGGATGGTGGATTGTCCGATGGATGGTGGGTGGGTGGGTGGGTGGATGGTGGGTAGGTGGATGGATGGATTTTTGGATGGTGGGTGGTGGTTGGATGGATGGTGGGTGGATGGATGGTGGATCATCGGATGGATGGTGGGTGGGTGGGCAGATGGTGGGTAGGTGGATGGATGGATTTTTGGATGGTGGGTGGTGGGTGGATGGATGGCGGGTGGGTGGATGGATGATGGATTGTTGGGTGATGGATTGTTGGGTGGATGGTGGGTGGGTGGATGGATTTTTGGGTGGTGGGTGGATGCATGGTGGATTGTTGGACGGATGGTGAGTGAGTGGATGGCTGGCTTGCTGGATGGATGGTGGATCATGGGATGGTAATAGGAGGATGGATGATGGGGGAGTGGGTAGATGGTGGGGCCGGATGGAAGGTGGGTGGGAAGGCGGGTGGACGAGTGAGTGGGTAGATGGATGGTGGCTTTTTGGACAGTGTGGGGTGGTGTGGGGGCGTGGATAGATGGTGGGATGGGTGGAAGGTGGGTGAATAGTGGGTGCTGGATGATGAGGGGAGTGATGTGGTCAGACCTAGACGTTTTCCTTCTGCTCTTTCTCACTCTTTCGGGACCTGCTCTTGAGCTTCCGTTCCTTCAGGTGCCACCATTCACTCCATGTCTGTGTCGCTATTCTTCAAAGATGGGTTGTGGTTCAGTGCAGCAAATCCTCTTTTCTCCCCATCCTTTTAGTTCCGCTAAAGCAGGTGCTTTAAGGGGACAGAGGGCGCCTCCCTCTCAGCTGTAAGGTGACAGGGCGCCTCCTCTCAGCTTTAAGGGGACAGAGGGCGCCTCCCTCTCAGCCGCAAGGGGACAGAGGGCGCCTCCCTCTCAGCCGCAAGGGGACAGAGGGCGCCTCCCTCTCAGCCGCAAGGGGACAGAGGGCGCCTCCCTCTCAGCTTTAAGGTGACAGAGGGCGCCTCCCTCTCAGCCGCAAGGGGACAGAGGGCGCCTCCCTCTCAGCCGTAAGGGGACAGAGGGCGCCTCCCTCTCAGCCGTAAGGGGACAGAGGGCGCCTCCCTCTCAGCCGCAAGGGGACAGAGGGCGCCTCCCTCTCAGCCGTAAGGGGGCAGACGGCGCCTCTCTCTCAGCTGTAAGGGGACAGAGGGCGCCTCCCTCTCAGCTGTAAGGGGACAGAGGGCGCCTCCCAGCTGCAAGGGGACAGAGGGCGCCTCCCTCTCAGCTGTAAGGGGACAGAGGGCGCCTCCCTTCAGGCATGTGGTGTGGAGTCATGCTTGCCGCCTCCTGCGTGCAGCTTCTGTTCAGGGCTCTGATCTGGCAACTGTTGTTCTTGGAAGCCAGGGCTTTAATCGCTGGGGCGCTTAGAGAAGGCAGGTTAGCCCCTGGGACTGGTAATGCCCTGTGTGTGATGGTTGCTGGTGCCTAGCGCCCTTCAGGGCCCCTTCACTTTCCATTTCCTCTCTTCCGTTCCTGCAGGCGCAGCCCATCCATCTTTCCCCTCCTCCTCGAAGGCCCGGCTTCTAGTCTGTAGAGAGTTAGGGCGCAGCGATGACATTCCTGGGGAGTTATTTCTGGGGCTCTCCTGTTGAGGTGGTGACCTAAGACCCCCCAGCAAAGCCACCCAGGGAACCTTCCTCACAAACATCAACGGCCTCGCTGAGGAAGGGCATTTCCTGTCATCGGTCTTGTTGACACTTCTCTGTCTCCACACAGGGGGTGACGACGGCCTACTGAGGGGCTGGGACACCAGGGCACCTGGCAGATTTCTCTTCACCAGCAAGAGGTCACTGCCCAAGGGCCAGCACTCGGTGCCCACACCAGCCCTCCCGTTCCCTGAGTGCCCACACCAGCCCTTGTTCCCTGGGTGCCCACACCAGCCCTTGTGCCCTGGGTGCCCACACCAGCCCTCATTTCCTGGTGGGTCCACGTGCTGGGCACTGGCTCAGGCGCCACCTCTGCTTACAGACACTCCATGGGTGTGTGCAGTATCCAGAGCAGCCCTCATCGGGAGCACGTCCTGGCCACAGGAAGGTGAGTCCCCAGGAGGCCCACGGGCCCTTCTCGCCTCCTTTGTTGCCTTTCCTCCCGGCACCTATGCAGCATTTCATCTGCCAGTGCTTTGCCAGACTGCAGGTATCTGGGTTTGGGAACGGGGACCTTGTCCTCAGGGGCTGAGTGGGACTGAGAGACGTTCTCTGCCACCCAGGGCTTTGTGGAACAGGTGAGCCTGAGCCTGGGGCTTTCCCTGCATCCCCCCTGTGGTTGATTGGTTTCAGCTATGATGAGCACATTCTCCTGTGGGACACACGAAACATGAAGCAGCCGTTGGCAGACACCCCCATGCAGGGTGGGGTATGGAGAATCAAGTGGCACCCTTTCCACCACCACCTGCTTCTGGCCGCCTGTATGCACGGTGGCTTTAAGATCCTCGACTGCCAAAAGGCAATGGGTGAGTGGGAACCTGTGGCTGCTGGGCCTCAGGGCTGGGGCCCCAGTTCCCTGCCCCCTTGCTCTGCTGGGCTCTCCCCTCAGCTTTCACACACTCCCAGGGTCATGCCCTGGCCGTGGCTTGGTCGTGATCCATAACTGTCCCAGCTCCAGAATCCCTGTTTTGAGAACTCTGTTCTCTAACTAGTTTTCCCTGGCTTCCCAGCTCCGTTATTGCGGTGCCTCCTGCGTTTCAGCAGACCTCTGTCCCCACTGGGACCTCTGGTATGGAGGCTTGACCACCCATCACTCCCATAACCGTCCTGTCCGTGCTCTCCCACGCTCCTCCTGCTGGGGTCAGCTGGGACTCTCTGGTCTGCTGTCCCTGTGTGCTCACACTCTGGGCAGAACCCAGTGTTGTTCTGTTGGGACACACACCTCTGCTTCTGCCCGAGTCGGGGAGTGTGGCTGCTGGAATCATCTGTCCACATTCTGTTCCAGCAGGTTTCTGGGATTCCTGGTCTGTAACGTTTCTCTGGGCAGTAATCCCCTGCTATCAGAACAGTCACATTTTCTTCTCTCTGCTCAAACCTCCAGGATCTCTTCCCGCCTGTCAGCTCTTGATCTCTCCTCTTCCGCCCCTTCCCTGTCCCCTCACTCCAAAAAGAACCAGTCACAAAACCACCTCATCTTCCCACCCTCTGCAGCGGTGGGTGAGCCACACGTGATCCCAAGGCCAGGTCCTTCTCTGCACTGGAGTGTTCTCAAGGACTTCATTTCCACATTGTATTCCTCTCTTTGCTGTATCTTTAGTTTTTCATTTTCTCCATCTCTTCTGCATTCTTTCTGTTAGTTCTGTGAATGTGCTTCATATGTCTTACCTTTTTTTTTTTTTTTTTGAGACGGGGTCTTGCTCTGTCATCCAGGCTGGAGTGTGGCAGTGCGATTGTAGCTCACTGCAGCCTCAACCTCCTGGGCTCAAACCATCCTCCCATCTCAGCCTCTCAAGTAGCTGAGACCCCCCAGGGCCAACCATGATATTTCTCGTCTTAAAACAATTTGAGGTCTTTTTTTTTCTTAATTAAGGTACGTATTTACACGGACACATTTTTCTCTGAGCCCTGCTTTCGCTGCAGCCCATACATTTTGGTATGTTGAATCTTTATTTTCATTCATCTCAGTGTATTTTCTAATTTCCCATGTGATTTTTTTTTTGCCTCAGCCTCCCAAGTAGTTGGCATTACAGGTGCCTGCCACTGTGCCTGGCTAATTTTTGTATTTTTTAGTAGAGATGGCATTTCACCGTGTTGGTCAGGCTGGTCTCGCACTCCCGACCTCAGGTGATCTACCCACCTCAGCCTCCAAAAGTGCTGGGATTACAGGTGTGAGCCACTGCACCCAGCTGGCCTTTTTCATAACTTTATTTTATTTATTTTTTTGAGATGGAGTCTCACTCTGTCATGCAGGCTGGAGTGCAGTGGGGTGATCTCAGCTCGCTGCAACCTCCGCCTCACAGGTTCAAGGGATTCTCCTGCCTCAGCCTTTCAAGTAGCTGGGACTACCAGCATGCACCACCATGCCTGGCTTATTTTTGTATTTTTAGTAGTGATGGGGTTTCACCATGTTGACCAGGCTGCTCACAAACTTCTGGCCTCATGTGATCCACCCACCTCGGCCTCCCAAAGTGTTGGAATTACAGGCATGAGCCACTGCACCCAGCCTATACCTTTAATAAAAAAAAAAATTAGTGGATGGGTGCAGTGGCTCACATTTGCAGTCATAGCACTTTGGGAGGGGTGGGAGGATTGCTTGAGCCCAGTTCAAGACTATCCTGGACAACATAGCGAGACCCCATGTCCACAAAATATAGAAAAAACTAGCCTGGCATGATGGTCCCAGCTATTCAGGAGGCTGAGGCAGGAAGGTTGAGCCTGGGAGGTCAAGACTGGAGTGACCTGTGATTGTACCACTGCACTCCAGCCTGCGTGACAGAGTGAGACCTTGTCTTGAAAAAAAAAAGATGGAGAGAATGTTGGCCTGTTCCTTATCAGAAAGGACCTCCCATTCTTTGGGATCTTGCGTTCACCCATTTGCTGTCGTTCCCCTGGCTGTGGCTCTCCGGGGTCTTCCGTCCACTCATTTCCTATCTTTCCCCCGGCTGTGGCTCTCCGGGGTCTTCCGTCCACCCATTTGCTGTCTTTCCCCCGGCTGTGGCTCTCCGGGGTCTTCCGTCCACTGATTTGCTGTCTTTCCCCCGGCTGTGGCTCTCCGAGGTCTTCCGTCCACTCATTTGCTGTCTTTCCTCCGGCTGTGGCTCTCCAGGTCTTCCGTCCACTCATTCGCTGTCTTTCCCC
>CAUYLG010043489.1:0-35286 GCA_963573385.1 Cacajao melanocephalus
AGCCAAACTAAGCTTCATAAGTGAAGGAAAAATAAGATTTTTCATGAACAAGCAAGTACTCAGAGATTTTATCACCACCAGGCCTGCTTTACAAGAGCTTCTGAAAGAAGCACTACATACAGAAAGGAACAACCAGTATCAGTCACCCCAAAAACTTACCAAAAGCTAAAGAGTATCACCATAATGAAGAATCTACATCAACAAATGGGCAAAACAGCCAGCTAGTATTAAATGACAATATTAAACTCATATATAATCCTAAATTTAAACGGATTAAATGCCTCAATCAAAGACACAGACAGGCAAATTGAATAAAAAGTCAAAACCCATTGGTGTGCTGTATCCAGATCTATCTTACAAGCAAGGACACACAAAGACTCAAAACAAAGGGATGGAGGAAGATTCACCAATCAAATGGAGAGAAAAAACAAAACAAAACAAACAAACAAAAAAACCCCAGGAGTTGTAATTTTCGTCTCTGACAAAACAGACTTTAATAGTATAAAAACTAAAAGAAACAAAGAAGGACATTATATAATGGTAAAAGGATCAATGCAACAAGAAGAGCTAATGATCATAAATATATATGCACCCAATAGAGGAGCACTCAGATACATAAGACAAGTTCTTAATGACTTATAAAGAGACTACGACTCCTGCACAATAACAGCAGGAGACTTTAACACCATATTTTTAACATTAGACAGATCAACGAGATAGAAAATTAACAAGGACATTTATGACTTGAACTCAGACCTGGAACAAATAAATTCAATAAATATCTATGGAATTCTCCACCCCAAATGCACAAAACATACATTTTTCTCAGTATTACATTACACCTATTCTAAAAGTGACCACATAATTGGAAGTAAATTGCTTTTCAGCAATTACATAGTATTTCACAGATTTAAATGAAATATTGGTTGGCTGTTTGTTATTTTCTTCCCTTATTCCTTCCTGTCTCCATTGTTAAGCATAATTATTGGCATAAAAGAGGTCTTTAATACCTATTTTTAGATTGCATTCCAGCCTGGGCAATAGAACAAGACTCCTGTTCTCTCTCCCTCTTTCTCTTCCTCTTTCTTAAAAAAAAAAAAAAAAAGAAAAAGAAATTGCACAATATTTGCATATAACCTACCAATATCCTCCTGTATATTTTAAATCATCTCCACATTACTTATAAGAGCCAACATAATGTAAATGCTGTATAAATCACTTTATACTATGTTTTAAAATTTGTATCATGTTTTAGTATTATATTGCTTTTTGTTTTTTTTTCCCAAATATTTTTGATCAAGGTTGGTTGAATCCATGGATGTGGAATTCATGGATACAGAGTGCTGACTATACATGAACCATCATAATACAGTATAAAAAGTGCTAAGATACAGAGGTGCACCATGCACAGGAACTCCATGAGTCCACAGGGGAGGCACTTAATTATTTGGAAGAGTAAGAGCCATGGGATAGAGGAGTGGCATCTCTGAGCTGTACAAGAGGTAGCCAAGTGAAGAGAGGGGAGAGAGGTAATGTCAGGGGTTTCAGGCAGAAGAAGCTGCCTAGGGCTCAGAGCAGGAGAAAGAACACCAAGTGTTTAGAACACAGAGGCTAGTTCTCTGTTACTATAACTAGATAATTTAAGATGAAAAGTGGTTCTACATGAGATTGGAGACGTAACCTGAAACAAGTAATAAAAAGTCGATGGACTAAACAACTAAGAAGCTTGAAAAGCATTCGGTGGGCAAAGGGGAGTCACTGATGTCTTTGACTCAGGATAATCATTAATATTTGTTTCAGAAAGCTTAGCCTAGCCACTGGGAATACATGAATTACACCTAACACCAGTCCCGAGACTGTTGTAGTAAAATGGGCAGGAAGTGACAAGGTCCTAAGCTAGGGCAGTTTCATGGGGCAAATGAATTGTAAAAGTTACGAAAGATCTGGATTGGTGATTACATATTTGTGAATTATCAAAATATGAAAAATTATACATAAGAGCATATAAAATCACTCAGTAAGTATGTATACTATATGAAAAGCTGACAGATATTACCTTGGAAAACGCCAACTCTGGGCTTTAAATGGTGAACTCTAAGAAAAGCCTGAGAAGAAGCAGAAGGAAGTTTCAGGACCTCAAAAGAAGAAAAAGCCTCAAAGACCCAACCAGGTCAGATGCTGCAGAGAGACTAATATATTCAGGGCTTGGTGCCCAGGAGACCATCAATAACCCCATGGAGGCACATTTGAGGAGAATTCAGATCAAAGGAGGAACCAAACTGTGGTACTTTCTGGAGTGCCTTATATAAGTGAGGAAGCATTAGCATGACACAAAAGCATGGAGATATTTTAAACTATGGAAAGAACTGGATGAGAATATCCATCCAGACGGGAAACCAGGAGGGCACCTGATGTCAATAACATGTTATGGAGAAACACTTAAGGAGAAGCAGCTATAGAAAATTTGGAATGTTTCAGATGATTCAAGATGTGATCATTTTGCTTGTCTCTAGGAGATGACATTGGGGAAAAGAGAGCTGATACATGGAAGCAGAAAAAAAACCTGCAGAAGTAGAGCTCAACAAGACAATGCTTACTCTTCACTAGATTATGAACTTTTTGTTTCTGAGGTATTCAGGCAGAACTTGGACAAATGTTTGATGAGGATCTTAGGAGGCATTCCAGCTTTTGGTAAAAACTTAGACTAGATGGTTTTAAGTGTGTCCTCTTGAACTCCTAAAATTAGTATGGCTAATGTCAAGGTTACAAATCTTTTTAGCATGTCTAATCCATTTAAAGATATGCATTTCTGACATAGAAAGAGCTTTCTCATGATCCTGAAACAATTTTAATATCATGCAATGTTATATCACTGATTACGTTTCATTAATATTGGCTGAAATCGGTGAAAAGTATTTAGGAAATCCTTACAAAGATCAAATACCTAATTCTTCTATGTATCTTTCTTTTTCTTTAAATTTTGAATAAATATCTAAAGGTGAGAATGCCTGTGTAATTGAGGATTATAGTTCTCTTATTGAATAGAGCTTAATATCACTGATATCATCATTACATTAGGTAATTACTTATGTAATAATAGTGAACACATAATTAATAAGGCACTAGAAACTTCTTTTTTCAAATCCAGGTACTTGGCATCAGAAGAAAATCATACACAAGAACAAGGATTTTATTCTGAGGGAGTGTGTGCCCACATTTTCTCATTCATTCTGTTTCTCATTGTTATGCACACACACATACACACACACACACACATTTAATAAAATAAGGTAAAATGTATTTACAGAACATAAGTGGAAAAATAAATTTGAATCGGAACTATCTTTTCTAATGCTCCTTATTCAATTCAGATAATATTTTATTAATCAATACCTTTTATCTGTGAAGTAATAATAAATGGTTTTAAAGTGAGTAGGCATTGATGGCAAGTTTAAAGTCTTCAATAAACTCAAACTCTCTTCTCCATAAGAGATAAAGCGCTTGACATAGGGTGAGAGGATAAGGCCAAAGGTGGAGAAAAACTGGATTGACCACGGTCAATACAGATGTATCAGATAGGTAGAACTTCCTCCAAAGCAGAAATCTTATTCAAGGCTATATACAAGAAACTGACATATTTAGATACTACTGCTTCAAACATCAAATTGTTGTATAATAAGGTCATCTTTAACCTGTGACCACAAATATGCTAATATCTGAAATAACAATGTGGAGAATAACAGTGAAAGAGCCTGCAAAATATATAGAAGGGAAGGCACTATTCGGGACCATGTACAAGCAATTACTTCCTTAGTATTCTTAATGACAGTGCCCCTTAGTGCTCCATTAAATAGGTCTACTGTGACAGAAGCTGAAATGATTGCTTTGAGACTGCCAGACCATATCCAAGTGGCTTCTTCACAGCTTGTACAATCTTTGGAGCTGTACCAAGTGGCAGATAAGATAGTCATAAGTGAAAGGGAGTTCAATTATTTGAACAGGCCCATGTGTATGTCCCACAGGTTTCTATTAGATTTGAAAGTTGCTTCTATTGTGAATCTATGCTTCAAGTAGTTAACCATACAGAATGTTTTAAAATAGTCAGCAATAGTCAGCCAAACAGGCACATATTTCTCAATGTAATGGCTGCTATTCTACTCAGTACAGAAAACACACTCACAAAATTTACATTTCTTACTTTTTTTGAATCAAAAATAGCAAAAGTTCATCTATTAGCTATATTAGTATTTAGCTATATTAACTATTAGCTATATTAACATTTTTACTCAACAAAAGCCTGTTGTGGCCCACTCAACTCTAACTAAATATGAGTCCAATGTCAACTATACTTCAATCTATAAGCAGCAATATTTATAGAATGCCACCTCATGGAAGTAATCAGACTTCACACAACAGATTCACTGAGGATTATATCATACTTTTTACGTTGGTTTTGCCCTGGAAAAAAATCCTGGGGTATAACTAATTAAATAAAGTTATTAACATGTCTACAGTACATATGAATACTTACTTATGAATATTGCTGTTAAGTTCAGAATCAAAATGTATTTATCCATCTCCATATCCAATATAGACTCATAGGTATAATCCATAGAAGGGAAAGTAAAGAATTTCAAAGTAATAACAGGATTTCTAAAATTCATGTATGGATAAACATTCTGAAAGATGATTTTTTTCCCACTATACATTTTATCTTCATCGTAATGCTAAAAATTCACACCTTGTGGAGTGCAAATAAAAAACACCTAGAAAGAAGATATAATCATCCCTATTAAAGGGCACAGTCAACAGTAGAAATTTGTGTGCTTTGAAATCCATAAGCTTTGGCAGGTGGAGAGAGTCAAACAAATGATACTCAAGAGGACAAGACAATGTAAATAAAAGCTCCTACTTATAAGTAAATGGAGGCAAAACATGAAATCACACATATCTTAAAACCACAGGCTCCAAATCTTAGAACAGAAAGGTAACACAAAGCTTAACCCTAGGCCAGGGTGCCTTCAGGAGCTTACAGGATAACACTGAGCACAAAGGTGAAAGTTGAAAAGGGGGTCTTGCAGCAGTACGTGCTTCTCTGAAGAAACAAACAACAAAAAATAAAAATAAAAACACTGCCCTGGATCAGAATCAGCAAACGGAACACCTCATTTCAAACTCTGATTAGGTCCAGCCTCATTCTTTTATAGAGAGATGGTCAGAGGCCCAGACAGGCTAATGGACTTCCCCCAAATCACACAGCTAGCCCACAGCAGAGTTAGACATTTATTTCAATCATTACTATACACCTGAGTGGTTTTTTAGATATATGCCGGGACCACTACACACTAGACAAAACGAATGCAACATAAGACAAGAATGATTTCTGTCTTCACAGGGTTCCAGTTTGGAGGGAGATACGGGCACTTACACAAGCAAGAGAATCTGTGTTGGATAAGGCCGTTCCAGATACGCTGGGAACACCTGTAGACACACCTAGCCAAGCGGTGTCCTGAGGCATCTATGTTAGCACCATGAGTGACAGGAAGAAGAACAAGATTGGGAAACTGCAAAGGAGCAAAGGGAAAGCAGGCCTCATGGCCTTTCTGAACTTTTTTCATTCCTTTACTGTAGAGTTAGTATTAACTTTCTTTTTCATATATTATATAAATACTTCATGAATTGATCCATTTCTGATGAAGAAGGCCTTTCTCTTTTAAAATCTGCTGAGTTCTTCCTATGGACAAAGCACTGCACTGGATACAGGGAATACAGAACAGACTTGGTTAAAGCTTTCCTTCAAGGAGTGACAGTCTGATAGAGAGACAAGGTATCTACATGATTTTGTGTATGCTAGAAGATAGTATGGTAGTCTCATGAAACTATTAGTGGCAGCATAGCCCAAACTGCCAAAATGAGTAATAGCCAATGAATACAAGAGAATCCGACACATTGTTTTGGGAATAGTAACTGGAACATGCTTTTAGAAACTACAACATTAATTTTTCAAGGGATTATTTTTCCTATAAATTGAATTAATATAATTGTTTCAAAAGTTCTTCCTCTACATGATAGTGTTGCCTCCTGTCCCTCTACCCCTGCTGTGACTACCATGAATAAATATCAGTGTATTTGCAGCATTTGAAATTAATTGAGACTCCTTGATCAATGAATGTGCTATTTTAATGTTTGAAATTAAAACAAATTAAATAACAAAGACTGGCAGAGGTAATTTCCTTACTATTAGAAGGTGTGATTTATTTTTATAAGAGAAAAAATGTTAATAAAATAGAAATATATAATCATGATGATTTTTGTTTCAAGTATGCATATCTAGTGCTGTTCATATTCTAGGTTATATTTCATTTTGTCTGAAATATTTAAACAGCAATAAAGAAGGCCCATCAGAATTTGTTTTGGCCGATTTTCCACTGATACACTAATTCTATAACAGAAAACAATAACATCATTGTCATTTAGCACTTAAGGGCACTTATTATGTGTCAGACATCATTCTAATTAGTTTACCTATATCTCATTTAATCTTCACAATTCTATGAGGTAGGTCCTGTCATTATTCCAATCTCATAGATGAGAATTAAGACACAGAAAAAAACATCATGTAACTTGCCCAAACTCACACAGCTAAGAGCTAGAGTCAGGATTCAACACGGGAGCATGACTCCAGAGTATATACTCTTGTCCTGTACTAAGTAACACTATCCAATAACTTATTTTGGAAAAGATAACATTAAATTTTCTATTGATGACTTTGTGAGCATTCAAAGTGTTAGGCATTAGTTAAAATATATAAAAATAACTAGAAATATACTATACCTCAGTGAAATTTCTACATGTGGTAAAGAAGAAAATGTAAGTTTTGTGCTCTTACGTGCTCTTTCCCACGTTCACTACTAGTGGCTGCTGGGAGGTGAATAATTTCGAAAAAAGATGTACTTCCTAAAAACTGTTCCCTCTCATGTTCTAACACCACAGAAATGGTCCTTAAATGCTGGTGAAGACAGCCTGATAATGCAGCAAAGGAAAAATTATGAAAGTCTAAAAGACTAAGGGTTAAAATATAAAATGCTTTAATATGCATGGTATTTCAGGCAGACTTTAGGCAGTCTTTTTTTTTGTTTGTTTGTTTTTTGTTTTTTACATATGACACCAAAAGTATGGGTGGCAAAAGAAAAAAAATAAACTGGATTTCATAAAAATTAAACCTATCATGCTATAGTGTTTCAAAGGACATCATCAAGAAAATTAAAAGACAACCCAGAGGATGGGAGAAGATACTTATAAGCCATCTATCTGAAAAGAGTTTTGTATATAGAATATATAAAGAGGACTTTACATATACAAAAAAAAATCCAATTTAAAAATGGTCTAAAGATTTGAATAGACATTTCTCCAAATAAGATATCCAAATGGTCAACAAGCACATAAGATGATGCTCAATATCATTAGTAATTAGGGAAAAGCAATCTCAAACCACAATGAGATATTACTTTACCACCATTAGAAAAGCTAAAACAAAACAGACAGACAATAATAAGTGTTGGTAAGAATGTAGAGAAACTGGAATCCATTTTGCTGGTAGGATTGTAAAATGGCACAACCACTTTGAAAATAATTTGTGAATTCCTCAACATATAAAACACAGGGTTACCATATGACCCAGCAATTCCACTCCTAGATATATACTCAAGAAAAATGAAAATGTATGTCTGCACACACAAATGTGTACATGAATGCTCACAGCAGCATTACGCATGATAGCCAGAAAGAAGAAACACAAATATTTACAAATTGATGAATGAATAAATAAAAGATGGTATATTCATACAATAGAATATTACTGTATAGTAATTAAGTACTGATGCATGCTATAACAAGGGCGAACTTTGAAAGACTGTGCTGAGCAAAAAAAGCCAATCACAGAAGACCACATGTTGGATGCTTACATTTGTATAAAATGCTCAGAATAGGAAAATCTACAGAGACAGAAAATTGATTAGCAGTTTCCTAGGGCTAGTAGGTTGGAGTGGGGGAGTCTGAACAGTGACTCTAACAGGTGCCGGGATTTTTGACAGGGTGAAGAAAATGTTCTAGAAGAAAATATTCTAAAGATTGTGGTAATGGTCACAGAACTCTGGGAATATACTAAAAACCACTGAACTATATGCTTTAAATAGGTGAATTTTTTTATTATCATTATACTTTAAGTTCTGGGGTACATGTGCAGATCGTGCAGGTTTGTTACATAGGTATACATGTGCCATGGTAGTGGCTTGCTGCATTCATTGCCCCGTCAGCTACATTAGGTATTTCTCCTAATGCCATCCCTCCTCAATCCCCCTAACCCCTGCTATTCCTCCCCTAGCCCCCCACCGACAGGCGCCAGTGTGTGATGTTCCCCTCCCTGTGTCCATATGTTCTTATTGTTCAACATCCACTTATGAGTGAGAACATGTGCTGTTTGGTTTTCTGTTCTTGTGTCAGTTTGCCGAGAATCATGATTTCCACTTTTATTCATGTCCCTGCAAAGGACATGAAGTCATCTGTTTTTTATGGCTGCATAGTATTCCATGGTGTATATGTGCCACATTTTCTTTATCCAGTATATCATTGATGGGCATTTGGGTTGGTTGCAAGTCTTTTCTATCGTGAACAGTGCCACAATAAACATACATGTGCATGTGTCTTTATAACAGAATGATTTATAATCCTTTGGGTATATACACAGTAACGGGATTGTTGGGTCAAATGGTATTTCTATTTCTAGATCCTTGTGGAATCCTGTTTGCAGATGACATGATAGCATATTTAGAAAACCCCATCATCTCAGTCCCAAATCTCCTTAAACTGATAAGGTGAATTTTAAGGTATGAGAGTCACCATCTCAGTAAAGCTGTTTAAAAAATAAGCAGGTTTCATCAAAAGTCAATTCTGCACAAAATCTATGCTATTAAGTTCAGTTTTAGTTCATCTTTGTTATTTTTATAGGAAAAGTTAATTTATTTCTAAAGGTCATGTACAGGACATACTAAGGTCCCCTGGGAAATGAAAGTGTTGTACTGGAGAAAAGATGTCCTCATTTTCTCAGTTGTGGATCCACTGTTAAACACTTGTAGTTTTAGCTCACCTGAGTCAATTCTAATCAAGGCATATTTAATTTGAGAAGCCTTATTACCAGTAGCAAATAAGGTCTAAGATTTAGACTTGGTGTCCTAGGCACTTTTGTAAATTTAAGCCATCTACATCCGAAATAAGCCATAATATTCTCTCTCTTCTATCAGCACCAGAGCTCCTCATGCCACACTGTTTCCTAAATATGGTAAAACTTTGGTTCCCTTCTCTACCTGGGGCTGAATCCTTGACCTGAGCTCCATTTCAGGGACAATGATACTCTCCTTAGCTCTCATCATCCATCTCCTGAAAAATCTGGACATATGGCTGAGCCCTCAGCTGCTTCACAGAGTTCTATTCAGAATGGGACAGGTCTCCCAGGACCATGACACAGCTTGCCACATGCCACTATCCACTCATCATCATACTTAAGTGTGCCTGCCAAATTTAGAAAGAATGGAAGGGCAACCAAGGACTTTTTAAGAAGAAAAAAATAGCCTCATGAATAACTGAAAGTTGATTTCCAGTGTTAAAACTATAGCATGTATTCATTAGATCTTTGCTGGCTTTCAACATCATTGTTGACTCACAAAGTTTACTCTCCAAGCTGCAAATCATACTGTCTGTTGTTCTCTACAAGTTTTACAAATATTTGAAGTTACTCAGAAAGGTGTTGAATGTATTCTTGCCAAACTGGGAGCCTACAAACTCAATTTTTCAGTTTTTCAGGAGTTATATATTCATTTTACAGGTGATGACCCTGGACACCCTTAATATATTTGTTAGGCTCAACTAGGTAAAGAGAAAGACAGAAAAATTATTCATTTCAATAAACATAACACTCAATAAGTAGACTCAAGCTACCAGTAATCTATCCTTGCTGAAAGCCACTGCAAATTATTATTTCACAATTACTAGAATATGGTAGTACATGTGAAATGGTAAGAGAAAGTCATAGTTAAGTTTATTAATAATAAAGTTTGTCTAGTTTCATTTCACCACCATGGCTATATCCAAGAACATATGCAAAATGAAACTATCAATCACCTACTACTTATGTAAAACTTAGGACAATAATTCAGGTATGTAGACATGAGAAAAGAAGGGTATCAGGAGAGCAATGTGTAATAATGAAAATCCTTTACAAACATTTTAGGGAGCAGAGATGTGGGGTACAATTATTTGAAAGAAAGAAAAAATTGCTTCATTTTCTGGGTAAGCTTCAACTATCAACATTTGCCAAGAATTTGTGAGCAAAGGACTGTCTTTCTACTCTCCTTTCTCATCTTCTTCATTCCTACAGCATTTTTAGGGATACCTTTGGTCCTCCCATCCTTTATCTCTTAGTAAAATCATTTATGTCTTCATTATTCATAGTTTAAATATATTATGACAGTCCTTTCTCAATTACGAGTGAAAATGTTACAAACTGAATATGGATGAACAACTTTAGTGTTACTATTGTGAGTTGTTTGCCCACATTTAAAATGTTCTTAGCTTGTTTTATATAACTTAAATTTGTGTAGTTATTCTTAATGAATTCTTGAGACCAATTTGGCTCCTGGAAATTGAATACTCTAAATCATTCAAAAACGTTTAATTTGTTTAAACTAAGATGGACTCAACACTGCTTTTTAAATATATCATTTAAAAAAATCCATGATGGAGACTGGCAGGTTGAATAGATTTCTGCATTGGGATGTTACCAGGTTTCATCAAGTCTGGCCTCAACTCTACCAAAACTTTTAGCTCTAGCTTTTATACATACAATATTTTAGTAGAAATGGATTTTGGAGCCTTTACTAAAAGTATTTCAGGATTCCTAAAGATTTTTTTGTGATTCCAAATAAATAAGGTGATTAACGCATGTTAGTCCCAGATACTTATCCTCTCCTTCCTCAGTTCCTCCACCCCCACCCCCCACAAAAGAAACCTGCCACATTCTAGCTTCACTGGTTTTTTATTGATTTACAATTGGGATTCTTAACCTAGAACTCTCATGGACTTCAAGAAGTCCAAAACCCTGAAAATTTGTATGCAAAATTTATCATACTGTGTTTGCATTTTTTTTTCTGGGCAGAGTGACTATGGCTTCCACCTGATTTAAAAACAATTGTTTTACTTCAATATGCTAAGAATCACTAGTTTAAGAGAATATAAGAAGAGGCTCTGCAGGGAGAAGAAAGTACTCAAGGAAAATGATTTTTCTTATAGGGGGTTTTCTGACCTTGGTCCTTATCAAGGCACATTACATCCTACTAAGAAGATGAACATCCTAAAGAATTTGGATCAACACTGGTACTGCAAATTTGGATGTGCTTAACTTTGATTCTACTATAACACTGTCTACTTAAGATTATGTATGAAATACAATAATGCATACAATTATTTATTTAAAAAATACAAAATTAATCTAGCAGCTTTAACTATTGAGCCAGGGCCCATAAATCAGAATGTGGTTTTCCATTTTTGAGCCCTCAGGAAGACAAAGAAAGATGAATTTTATTATTAAAAAAATGCATGTCACTGAGGGAGAGTTTATAAAGCCACAGGCATGATTGTCTGCAATAGTAGTATGATTCCATGTGGACCTCAGAGAAGAGAACTAAATCGTTCAGGACTTCACCATGGCTTCCATATACACAATCATTTCTCTGTAACTGATACAAACGTCTCTGGGAGAAACACAAGATGTCAGAAGTATTTCTGACTGACCTACACTCAATTAGAAATTACTCAAGGGTCAGTCAGAAAAGAAAGAACTACATCAACACCTGCTACTTATAAGGAAGCCATTAGAAAGATGAAAAAGATAATGACTTATTTCTATATGGTATCATATGTTAAGAATTTGTGATGTTTTCCTATCTAATATAAACATTTTTTCAAGGATAGTAGACACAAATAAAATTACGGTTGTAGGGAAAAAAATCCTTCCATTTTGTTTAAAGGGCTACCACAGAAATTAAGCAGTAGAGTGCTCACAAAGCTTTGTGCTGCATAGTAAGTGCTATGATTCTAGAACTCTTATATTTATTTTTCATATAACTTCTTAATGCCGCTATACTATACATTTATGTAAAATAAAAGCTCCCTCTAGTGGCAAAAGAAACTTTATATTTGAATAGCTTCTCCCCAAACCACCCTGATTATATCAGCAATTCTCAAACTTTGGTCTTAGAAGCTTTTGTTTATGTAGGTTATATTTACTACTATTAACCATATTAGAAATTGAAATAGATTTTTAAAAAAATATGCATTTAAAAATAGCAAAAATGAACTCATTGCTTGTTAACACAACACTGTTATAAAAAATAACTGTCCTTTCAAAGCAAAAAAACTGCAAGACGAGATAGATTGTTTTATATTTTTGAAAGGTTCTAATATCTGGCATAATAAATGACGGCCGGATTTTCATAAATGTTTCAGTAGTCAATCTTTTGCAAGATGTTGTTTTGGTTGATGTATATTTTTAAAAGTTAGCTCTCACACAGATATGTTGATGTATATTTTTAAAAGTTAGCTCTCACAGAGATATAGACTTGGAAAAGTAAGGAGTAATTGAATAGCCTTTTAAAATAATTGTGGGTATTTTTCTTTAATACTATACCAAAACTTGACAAGTGATCATTTCTTAAAGATAAGTTGCAATGTGGAATCTGAAACCATATCAATGTACTCTATTACATTAAAATTCATTGGTCTATTTTTCACTTTAAATGAATCTCTTACTAAGCATAAATTTTACCATCATGTACTGATCATCTTGAAAATATTGCAGTGAGTTCTGAAGATCTCTCAAATGTTGACATATATCATTATTAAAAAATCACATTCATTAATATCACCACCCATCTCATCAGGAAAGTTTTTATATATTGAGAAGCAGTCATATTCACAGTGGCATATATAATTTTCTAATACTTTTACTCGAAAGCCGGAATGTTGTCATTGGAAACAAATATTGTCAGTTGTTCTTTAGAAGTGACAGATTTACTTTGTTATTTTTGAGAAAATGCATGTGAAATACCCAACTATGAATAAGAGTAGCTTGTCATTTGTTCTTTCAAGTAAACATGGTGTTTCATGTGAAAATGGCTAGTTCAGCTAGCAACTCAAACAACTCACATGAACTTTTCCTCAGGACTTCCCTTGTGCTTGGGTATGCAGTAAAAGTACTTCATGTGTACTTTTCATCATATAAATTATTAAAAAAGACCACACTTGAAGTTGAGATTTTTACTGCTTCATCAAGGACATTCTTAAGTAAAGTTGCCTCCTCCTTATCCTGTCTCTTCTCCTTCTCTTAACATGAATGTGTGGCAGGAAATAATACAATCAGTGTAGTGTCACTTAGATTCAATTCATGCTAAAGCATCGGCATCTTACTCGCCACTGATTTTTGCACCATCAGTACAAATCTCAACACAATGAAAAGGACAAAGATCACCTTAATATTATTATGGGACTCTCTTAACAGTGACTAGATTTCAGAGTTCTGTGGACCACAATTTGAGAAGCAGGATTGATATAATACACTGGACTATATAATTTTGAACTGAGCGACTAGCTGGTTGGCATCTTGAATTCACAGACATAAACACTTCAGCTCAGAAAGTCCAAAGCCACACAGTTCCTGTACAATTACCACTGCATTCTGCCTTCAAGAAAGTGCTTTAAATTCTGGGATTCTTTGACTGAATGTAATTTTTAAAATAATTATGACTATCAAAAAATGTTCACTATATCCTTCCATTCTCGTAAGGGTCCAAATTTCACTTTAGCTTTTTTTCCCATTTATTCAGGGACTATTTAAGGCAAAGCTTCTGTCATGAGTAATATATATATATATATATTGTATAAGCAAAGAATTTTTTCACTGGATTACAAATAGTATATAATTTTGACAGAACATATCTCAGAGCCACTTTTGAATTATAACATTACCAAAACATTGTTTTTTAAGTGTTTGATATTATGTTTATAATAATTTTTCTAAAATGTGTGTTTCTATATTCAAGCTATGCAGTGTTATCCATCAATGCAATTATAGACTAAAAACATTCTCAATAGTTTACAGGTTAAATAAAAAAGACACATATGGATTGCTCTATAAGACACAAGTGTGGTTGCTATAAAAATGAAAGATGCTATTTGAGTACCCAAATTAAATAAAAGTGTATCAAGTGCTTGACAATCCAGAATCCAATAAGTTTAATCAAAGGATTATGCAATTTAGTAAATCTTACCGATTTCTGATCTAGCTAGAAATCTGAATGACCAAGAGAAGACCCAAATGCTAATTACCTATTTCCTACTTAAGAAATACATACAGGACATAAGATCATTTCTTTGCATCCATTTCAACCTCTATTCCTCCTAAAACTTTGTTCTGACCACCTCAGTATAGGCAGTAGCAGCAACTGGTGGAGGATCATGGAGGAACTGTGCAAAATTAACTATAGTGGCAAGGGTTGCATGAACATCTTATCATATTTGCATCAAGCAAGGACTTCCAAGTCATGATTACAGAAAATGTGGATTGGCCTTTTTTAATTGTTGATACAGAAGGCCCAATGCCTTACTTTGTAAAACTGCAGTTTCCAAACTTTGTAGGCCCTAAGAGGAAATTCCCAACTTTGATTCTGAAACTTGTATGAGAATACCTAGGGTAGATTTGCTAGGACATCCTCTTAGTCACTACTCATTTTACCAGTGGTTGATAATATAAAAGACATTTCTATTTCTTTCATGAGATGAGCATAGAATGCCACATTTGAAGTATGTATTTCACAAATAGCCTTACTGATTTTTTTTTAATTCCACCTAGTAATCTATTGAAAATCACACAGGGATTTGTGAGAACTATTATAAAACCTAGTTGTTTCTTTTTTCTTTTAATAAGAAATGTCTAAGAATTTTATTGTTATACTGCAATTTAATATAGAAATTAGGATAAAAATTGGATTCCTTAATGCTGGTCTAAAACAAGTTTTTGGAGAACCGCGCTAAAAAATAATTTTGATATTGAAGCATGTATAAAGTAATGCATGGCATATACAATTCCTATTTTGACTTATTTCTTTGTAGAATTTGCATTTAAATTTAAAAAGTAGATGAACTGGCATTTACTAGTGAGATGTGATTTGCTTTCCTTTAATAGATAATAAAATATTGATAGCAATATAATCAAGAAAATTCAGAATACTACCATTTTAATTAATATCAATGTGAGGTGAATTAAAATTTGTTATCAATATTATTATTTACCAGTTTCATATTGCTGTAAGAAATCTTTTCACAGAACACATATGAGCACTGGGGGACATAAAGTCTCTAAAAGGGTGATATGCTTAAATAACTGAAATTTGTAAAATACTTAAAGTACAAATAGAGTTGTCCAGAACAGAGATTTAAGCAGTATTAAGTAAAAACCTCTTACTATGTGAGGAACTTGTTAATAAAACACATCCACATATTTCTAAAATATTACCCAGTATAATGAATTAAAGTAGTAACCACAGGTTGAAAATATTAAATGTACTGGCTGGGTATGATGGCTCATGCCTGTAATGTCAGCACTTTGGGTGGCAGAAGCAGGCAGACCACTTGAGGTCAGGAGTTCAAGACCCACATGGTCAATATGATGAAACTCTGTCTCTACTAAAAATACAAAAATTAGCCGGGCTTGGTGGTGTACATCTGTAATCCCTTCTACTCAGTAGGCTGAGACGGGAGAATCGCTTGAACCCAGAAGGCGGAGGTTGCAGTGAGCCAAGATTGTGCCACTGCACTCCAGACTGGGCAACAGAGCAAGACTACACTTTGTCTCAATAACAACGAAAAAGAAAATATTAAATATCCTTTTGTGTTAAATTTTTTAAATATGAAAAATAAAACACTGAAAAATATAGTACTACATTTGTGTTTGGGCCAAGATTGTTTCACGTTTTAAACAGAGAATTAAGTTTGCACTAAAGATTGCCTGCCAGGGCTCTTTTCCAATTTTGATTTCATAAATATAAAGTATATCTAAAGAAAAAGTATCTATATTTATACTTTCAAACATGTCTTTCATCAAGGTCTTCATGGTAATGTGCAGAGAAAAAGACCTATGAGTCAATGGTACTGAGCAGTAACTTGTTCTCTCCAATATATTGCAGTGGACAAGGAAATGAGTCCATGATGAAATGATGGGGAAAAAAATTAAACTCATAGTCCTCACAGAAGACTTATATTTAAATCCACACTAAAATTCTCCTATTAAAATAACTTTAAAATTTTACAGAACCAAGTAGGTGGCAATCTCCTCCAGGATGCTCAGTACATTTATTGCACAATAGCTACTCAATAAACGAATGAAAACCTGCCTTTACTATATATCAATGGTCACGGAGAGGTTATTGTGTAAGAAAACATTTGGGATTCTAGATTTTTTTCAGAGAGATATGAAAACAAATAATTATGCTTATCTGTAATTTATTTAAGGACTCAGGAGTAACACATTCCTATTAAAATGGCATTTTAAGTCCTCAAATTCAATTGTATTGTAAATGGCAAAAACTTAAAAAAAATTTTCTTTTTGTGGAAGAGACAACTTTATTTACTCACCAAATAGGTTTTTTCTCCTTCTAGGAACCCAGGAAGTCTTTTATATTTTTCTGGCCTTTTGCATCTAGATAGAGACCTGTGTACAACAGAAGTTTGTTGTGTACAGATGCTCTTCGACTTGCAATAGGGTTACATTCCCAGAAACCTATCAGACATTAAAAATACCTTACGTTGCTCCCTTTCATACCGTTGTAGAGTTGAAAAATCATTAAGTTGAACCTTGATAAATAGAGGACTGTCTGTACATGTTTTATTCACGATAAGACAATATTCCCCCACAATTTTCAATGATAGAAATGTGTCACAATATTCCATCTACTGTCACATATGTAAACACACTTAAGGCCTCAAAATCCCCTAGAAAAGTAAATAGAGTTTGGCAACTTTTTGGTTTACTTCCAGATTATAACTGTTCCAGTAGGTTGAATATGCTAATAGCCAAAGTCATCAAGATTAAGTTCAGGCTCGAGAATAAATGCATTAAATAAACTAAGAACATAACTACCAATTTTATTCATTGAAACAAACACAGTCTAACAATCAGATAAAACCACAAAATTATACCTACCAGGCTCTTAATCACAGCACTGTTAATAATGACAAAAACAAATTAAAAAAAAAAAAAGAAAAATATTTGTAATGAACATTACCAGGGAAGTGGTTAAATAAGATGTATAACTTTCAAATAATAAAATCCAATGCAAATCTGACCTTCATTTACTAAGATATGGAGATCTACAATGTTTTAAGAAAAACAATGATATTTAGAATATGTTTCCATTTTGGTCCTTGTGATTGTGTATTTGGAAGAATATATACAAATATGTTAAGAATGCTTACTTCTAAGTGAAAAGATTATAGTTGATTTAAATTATTCTTTATGCTTTTGTATAATTTCTCAACTTTAAAAAACATACTTATATTTCTACCACAATATTAAATGTAAAGCTATTTTTTAAATTGCTACCATTTAAAACTCTGTTTTTTTTTGTTTTGTTTTGTTTTGTTTGAGACAGAGCCTTGCTCTGTCACCCAGGCTAGAGTGCAATGGCACAATCTCAGCTCACTGCAACCTCCACCTCCCAGGTTCAAGCGATTCTCATGCCTCAGCCTCCCAAGTAGCTAGGATTACAAGCATGCGCCACCACACTGGGCCAATTTTTGTATTTTTAGTAGAGATGGGGTTTCACCATGTGGGTCAAAAGCTGGTTTTGAACTTCTGACCTGAAGTGATCTGCCTGCCTTGGCCTCCCAAAGTGCTGAGATTACAGATATGAGCCACCGTGCCTGGCCTCAAGGAAGATATTTTCAATGGTTATAACTAAATCAATGCATAATATCATAATTTACTAGGCATTTCATTATTTCAGTCATTTTACTTTCAATTTAGCATTCTGCTTTGCAAGTTGGTAGTATTTTAACTATACCACCTAAGAAATGTTCTCCATTAGCACATGATCTGCTACTTAGAAGTAGCAGATTCACCTTTCCAGTGAAGCAGAGTTCTACCTAGAGAATTCTTGTCTTTCCTTTCCTCTAGCTGAATTTGGGCAAAACTAATACATATATTTAAACTAATACTAAATACTCCAGGAATATTTGGATTTTACGTTAACATGTTTGCAAATAAACATTATCTAATGGAACCTCTGGCCAAAATCTAAGAATAATGGAGAAGAGTCTTAAACTTTTAAAATAAAACCAGTGTAAATTATTTTAGAAAATTAAAAACAAATGCCTGTTTGAAGTTTCAACAAATATGCTGGAACAACTGAATATACAAATGGAAAATCAAAAAACAAAAACCATTGGCTTATACCTCACACCATATACCAAATATATTTAGATCTAAATAGAAATGTAAAATACTTGAAAATATAAAAGTCAAAATTATAACACTTCTACAACAAGACACAAGAGACGACCCTTCAGGTAGACAAGGATTTCTTAGATCAGAAATAATAAATAAAAATTTAAAAAATAAAACTGAGAAATTGAACTTCATTAAAGTTTTAATTTCTGGCCTTCAAAAAGTATCATTAGAAAATAAAGAAGGCATGTCACAGACTGAGAAAAAATAGTTCTGATACATGTAATGACAAAAAAACTGTATCCAGAAGTGGGAAAAAAATCTTAAATTTTAATGATAAAAAAAATCAACTCATTTAAAAGAATTGAATAGATAATTCATCATCAAAGAATATATACTCAGCTGGCCATGGTGGCTTATGCCTGTAATCCCAGCACTTTGGGAGGCCTAGGTAGGGGGATCATTTGAGGCCAGGAGATTGTGACCAGCCTAGGCAACAAAGCTGAAACACCATTTCTATTAAAAAATACAAAAATTAGCCAAGTGTAGTGGTACATGCCTGCAGTTCCAGCTATGAGGGAGGCTGAGGAGGGAGGATCACTTGAGCCCAGGAGGTTGAGGCCACAGTGAGCCATGATCGTGCCACTGCACTCCAGCTTGGGTGAGAGGAGACCCTGCCTCACAAAAAAATAACAACAAAAAAAGAAGATACATTAGAAACACTCATGGGCAATAAATGCCTAAAAAGATGATCAACATTAGTCATCAGAGAAATGAAACTTAAAACTACAGTGAGAGATCAGTTAACACTCATTAGCAGGGTAAATGCTAAAAATAACAACAAAACACTGACAATAGCAAGGTATTGGAGATGATGTGGATGGAACGACTAGAACTTATGTTTCTGTGGGGACTATAATCACACTGGTAAAAGGCTCAATGGTAGCCTTATGGAGACATACTGTATATGCAATCCAGTAATTCCAGTCCTAGGTACTTACTTACAATAAAGAAAAATGTGTTCACGAAAAGATTTGTACAAGAATGTTCATAGCAGCTTCGTTTATAACAACCCTAAACTGTAATCAACCCAAATGTCCAACAATAGGTGAATGGATAAAGAGTTGTGTTATGCTTCTACAGCTGAATACTACTCAGCAATAAAAAGAAATGAAGTACTGATACACATAACAAGATGGCTGGATTTCAACATAAATCATGATGTTCAAATACCATATGATTTCATTTACATGAAGTTCTAAAACAGGCAACACTAATTGATAGCAATGAAAATCAGATCAGTAATTTATTGGGGAGAAGGTGGTGGGAATTGCCTGGATATACAGGAGAACTTTCTGGAGAGATAGAAAAAATGTTCACTATCTTAATTGTGGTGGCTGTTAAATGGGTATATAAATTCGTCATATCTAAATGTATACTTAAAATAGGTGCATTTTATTGTATTTAATTATGGATCAGTCAAGTAACTAAAATTAGATGCTTGGATATGGGGATTTACAGGGAGGGGAGCATCACACATTGGAGTCTGTTGGAGGGGACTAGGGGAGGGACAATGGGGGGTAGGGAGTTGGGGAGGGGTAACACGGGGAGAAATGCCAGATATAGGTGACGGGGATGGAGGCAGCAAACCATATTGCCATGTATGTACCTATGCAACAATCCTGCATGTTCTTCACATGTACCCCAGAACCTAAAGTGCAATAAAATATATATATTAAAAAAATAAATAAAAAATTAAAATATGAAGAAAAAAGAAAAAAAAAGAAATAAGGGAATGCCGTGCATCAAGATCACCAATCCTCATTTCTTTTTTGCTTTTTTAAAAGATAGAGTCTCACTCTGTTGCCCAGGCTGGAGGGCAGTGGTACAATCTTGGCTTACTGCAGCCTCTGCCTCCCATGCTCAAGTGATTCTCATGCCTTAGCCTCCATAGTAGCTGGGATTACAGGCATGTCCCACTATGCCTGGCTAATCTTTTGTATTTTTTGTAGAGATAGGGTTTTGCCATGTTGACCAGGCTGGTCTTGAACTGCTGGCCTCAAGTGATCCGCCCACCTCAGCCTCCCAAAGTGCTGGGATTACAGGTGTGAGGCATCACACCCAACCTCAATCGCCATTTCTCAATCCCCAATAGGTCTGGAGTGATGCCTCAGCAATTTACATTTCTAACAAATTATCAGGTAACGCTAATGTTACCAGTCTAGACATTATACTTTAACAACCACTACTTTAGACATACACACAAATGATTCCTAAGTTAAGATATTATACAGCAGAATTTCAGTTGCAGCAAGATAGCCTTGCTGCAGTTCAGTCTGGAGCAAATGTTGAAGTTGAAATCCATACATATGCCTCTCAATTTAGTGGTAATGAAGTTTAACATTTGGAGTAATTTTTTGAAAAAATAAAAATGAACTTTAAGTTTGCTTTCATAGGCCCAAGAAGTCCCTGAGGTTCACAGAAAGAGCTGGCAAATCCTCTAAAATGAAATACAATTCTTTTGTGTGTATGTTTTTTTTTTCCTCTCTGGAAATAGGGCCAGGCTTTCATCAAATTTTCAAGTGAAAATGATCGAAAAAGATTAAGAAGGACTAAAACAACTTTAGGAGTATCCTTTTAGCTTTAAATTTTCATTTACATCTGTTTTCTTCATAGATAAGTAGTAGGTACACATGAAAGCTTACAATTTCATTTTTTATTTATGCTGAGCACTCAGAAGTTTTAGATTTAAGACTTGGCATAAATATTATGTAGGTCACTAACTGTGAAGAGGAATGAATAAAGGTGCACCATTAAAATAGTAACAAGCAAAGAAACAGCTTCTGAGAGTTGCAAGACGTTCTAGAAGTATAATTTTTTTTTTAAGTAAGATTAAAATTAACATATTCTTAATTTTATGCTATTGTACCTCCATCATCCTCCACCATTTCTAGCTACAATGTAATTAAAACGACAAATACTAATGTAAAATTAATCACTATAGTATGTGGCTTGGGGAACATAGGAATAATAGAGCTTTTGTGGATATAAGAGCATTTTTATTTGTGCAAATAAATTTTCATGTGTAGAACATGTAAACATTATGCATGGTTAGGATTATTTTATACCTATTTTAGCATTATTTATAAGCATTTTAACAGAACTGCTGCACATATTAGAACACAGCGTATCTATTTGTTGTCTACTACATTTCTTTTTATTCCTTGAACACATAAAAATGATATATTTTCAGTCTTCAGCTTTGTCTGATCTGTAACCTAAACACATATTTAAGGGGTTGTTTTAGTCTTTCAACAAACTACTAGAAATCTTGTTAAATTCATTTATTTTGATAAAATAGAAAACATTGCAAACAATTATAGAGCTTAACCATCAACGGCTTTAGTATACATATTCTAATCATTTCATCTGATAAACAATTGTACACATCTTTTATTAAAAATATGTTAAAAGGATTCTTCAAATATGTAGTCCACTGACTGAGGATTTGTGACTTAGAGATGCATAGAAAACAATTTGATTATAAAATATTATAACTCCTACTAGTTCTTTCATGCTCTGTTTTATGAAAAGGTTGGACTTTTCTTTTTCTGTATGCTTTTCAACAGGTTATAGATATATATGTTCACAGTTCAGATATCATATGTATACTAAGTTCTTCAGGAAGAGAAAAAACAATTTTTTTCTTATCTACACTTTGTTTTCTTTCCCATTTTTAAATCTTTGCATAAAATCACCTTGCAGAGTGATTTTCTTTACTCTCTCTCTTCTTGTCTGAGCTGTTGCTAACAGCTTTTAATTTGGGAAGTCTATCTCTGAGTTTACTGCGCCTCACTGATTTCAGCTCAATTGTTTCTCTAGCCAGCAGAGCATTTCATTTCTCCTGAAGGTCACCACAGGCTGCCAAGGCTTTGAAAACATACCATCTTTTCATTCATGCTGCAATCTAACCCTGCAGTGCCATTAAGAGAAGTGGAAGCAGGCGTGTGACTTTTTCTATCAACAATGATTGAATTTATTGTAATAAAAAGTGAATTAGGCCATCAGTGAGCAAGGATCCTCCATAATGCCACCTTTGTTCAAGACTGTAGAAATTATTTTTGTATTTTAGTAGTTTGTCTGTGTACAGATAATTATTTGTATAAATTATACCAAAATGTCATTTGCTTTTGGAAGTTACTCTTCCAACCATATCACTACCAGTTGCAATAAACCAATGATGCAGGAAGCTGTCCCGATCTAGGAACACTCATAAAACGAACACCACATTGGCCATCTGTTGGAGGAGGGATGGCATTCAATGTAATGTGTGCCTGGAACACATCCAGTATTGTTTATTCTGTCACATATCAGATGAGCACTGAAATCAAATTAATGATTTTTTAATTCCAAGGGGACAAGAAATGGAGATCATAGAAGAGAGATGATTCCAGATATATCCAAAAGTGTTCAAGTGACAACATGATCCAAAAAGTGAAAAAACATTAAAAGCAGGTGCTCTCAGAGGAAGAATAACTCACATTATACTTTCCAGATATTTACACTGTTAGGCTAACAAAAAAGCATTTAAATATTACTTACATGTTCTACAGTTAATGCTGCCAGATAAAATAAAACTTTCCTAAATGAACAAGTTAATTGAATTAACAGCACAAATTATTTCAAAGATTTTAAGTGCAAAAACAATTTTTCTATATTTCAGATAAGATTCTAATGTTTTAGATTATTTACTATGCCAATGTTTTAGATTAGCTTCTGTCAAAGAGGTGATCTGTGAATCATGAGAGTTTTTTGTTTGGTTGTTAGTGGTTGTTGTTTTCAGGTTCTGAGGCAGTGAAATTGTTGCATAGCAGTTACACAGTTAGTTGGAAACATAAAATTAGCTTTTCCTTTTAAAAGCAAATTATTTTCATGTGTTTTAATGGGAAACTCTAAAGTTTCCCATTTAATGGGAATCTCTGAAGTTTGATTCATCTGAGGAAACTTTGTGCAAGTAATTTAATTTCTCTAATTCTTGGTTTCCTTAAGATGAAAAAATATCAAAGGTGGAATTTGTGTCCAACATCTCCCTAAAAGCCAAGGCACTGTGAAAACATAAATAATTTTATTTTCAGTTTAGGTAAAATATATAGGTCAGCCTTGGAGGAAATACCCATAAGCATTTGTGACATTCTCATGTAGCAGTGCTCTCTTCCTCCCTGAATTCTCTCTGCTTTCTGCATTACTAACAAGGGTAATCTTGGAGTAAACTGATGCATTTATTTCCAATTATGGATTTCCATTAAGAATGAAGGTGCTAACTGAAATGTGAAGGAATTCTATAAAAGTCTTAAAATCACAATAAGGAAAATACTCTTTCTTCAGGGTTTGGAGCCATATCTATGGATATATTTGAATAGTATATTGTGATGTTTTTTATTCTTCTATATTTAATGAAAAATACATTTCAAACATCCGTCTGTTTATTTAGTATGTTTTTATTGAGTACCTATAGTGGTAGCCTAGGCACCTATCTAGCTGAGAATAAAAGTGACATGATGCCTGCCCTTGTCATGCTTACGCTCTAGTGATACCAATATCAGGTAAACTCAATTATTCCACAAATGGTCCTAAGGGCTATGAAGAAACCACAAGAGTAATGATGGGTAGTGGGCTGGAGGGTGGGAAAAAATTATGAAGCTTATTTTAGACAGGGTGACTAGCGATCTGACTATCCCATCATCAAAAGTATATTAAAACAAACACATTAACAAGAGAAAATGGGATGTCCTCCTTAACATCACTGTTAATTCAAATGCTTAAATTAGGGTACTTTAGTAAATAAAATGAGCTTTTTTCCACTTGAAGTTTGGAACTATCAGCTCTTACACATACAACTGGCAAGAGTTAAGCCCACTGCAGTGTGAGCAGATGCCACCCAAACTCCCCTACCCTGACCTGCCAAGGATTATTAATCTCTACCATTTAATACCTTGCTATTCATGGCTCTCCATCCTAGAGAGTAAACTATATTCTGTCCATTTCATGTCCAGCCCATAAGGTGACTAATTAGAAAAAGCTATAATATCTGTATCATCCAGAAGCATAGACATATATCTTTTTAAACAAGTTCTTAGCAATGCTTCAACTCAACTTCAATCCTTTCATTGATTTCAAAATCCATGTGGATTATCTATCTACGCCAAACTGGATTGTTCAAATTGCTATTTTTTTCTCCTCCTTTCACCTGTTCTCAAGGATCTGATCTCAGATTCTTTAAGCATATATATATTTTAAAATAACTGACAACAAAAAGTTGCCCTGGGCAAAATTATAACAGTAAAATATAGGTCATTGATTCTGCCCACCAACACTCTGCACAGCATTATTTCCTATTTCTATATACAAATCCATTCTCTTAAATTGTTTTTCCTCTAGCTCTTTATAACTGAGTCCTATCCCATCTCCCTCTTGCAGTTTATACCATAAACCTAGAGCAACCAGCATCGTGGTTACAAATAGGGTGTCAACAGACTTGAGTTCAAATGCCCACTTGACCTCTTTCTACCTATGAGGTCCTGGGCAAGTAAATGAACCTCTTGGGGAAACAGAAACAGTTGCCTCGTCGAGTTGTTATGAAGACTAACTAAAATATCAGTCACTCAGCACTATGCTTGGACCTAGCAAGTGCTCCATACCTATTGATTGTATAATTCCATAATGTTTTTTCTAAGAATGATTAAAACATCCCTTTTATTAGCTCCTATCAGCCCAAGAAGAAAGAAAATGTAGGTATTTCTATCATCTTAGCAGTCTTGTGTTTTGTTTTGCTTTGTTTTATTGGTTTGCAAAAAACAAAACAAGACAAAAACAAACAGTGGATATGTAAAACCAACAGTGGATATATAAAACAAACTGTACATATTTATCTAGATATATAAATTATATATGCATCCAATTTTTTGTTTATATGGCTTCTATTAAACATGATACAAGTTTACTTGCATGTTTCTGATGATGTTATATATTCCAGTCTCACAGAGAATATAAGAACTCAGAATATTTAATCTTCTTAAACTTTATACATTTCTTTTGAATTATCCAATTTACATGCACCATTATACAACTCTGTGATTTAGATCACTTCTCTCTTTTGGGTTCAAAGATGTTACTGCTGGGAATGATTCTCTTAAGCAGGCAAATGTCTCTTAAGCAGACAAATACTGCTTAAGAGAATAATTTGTATCTTGAAGTTTTTGGTAAACGTGACTCTTGCATAGTACAGTTTCTGGTTATCAGCTGTCAATGCTATTTTAAAAGTCTATGGTTATTCCTTGTTGATGCCTTGTGAAGGCCATTCTGGAAGTCTTAGCTAAGAAGCAACATCAGGTCGGGTGCAGCAGCTCATGCCTGTAATCCTAGCACTTTGGGAGGCCAAGGCAGGTGGATCACAAGGTCAGAGGCAGGCGGATCATGAGGTCAGGAGATCGAGAGCATCCTGGGTAACACTGTGAAATCTCGTCTCTATTAAAGATACAAAAAATTAGCTGGGTGTGGTGGCGTGCACCTGTAGTCCCAGTTACTTGGGAGGCTGAGGCAGAAGAATTGCTTGAACGTCGGAGGCAGAAGTTGCAGTGAGCAGAGATTGCAACATTGCACTCTAGCCTGGGTGACACAGCGAGACTCTGTCTCAGAAAAGAAAAACAAAAACAAAAAAATCAGTTTCTTATCTTTTAATTCTACTGTTTTTTCTCTTTTTCGTACCCTGGATACATATATCATATGTAGGACAGGTGAGCAAATTAAAATGTTACTTTTCCAGAGAGTATATATATCCTGCTTTTATACTTGACAGTTATTTTGGAAACCATTTCATATTTTAAAGTTCTATTTAATTTTTTCTTATAGTTGAATAATATTCCACAGTATGACTATGCCTTAATTTATTTCTTCTGTCATTAAGGGAGGACATTTAAGTTTTTCCCAGTTGTTTGCTACTACAAACAACATTGTAATAAACAGATGTTAGTTCCTTTGCATACATGTGTGAGTATGTCTTTAAGTAACTGACACTATTTTTTTGTTGTTTTTGTTAGTGGCTCTACTATTATCCTAGTTGGGCTTAGAGCTTCATTGTCTCTCTCATCCTTTTTCAATAGGGTAATAATAATAACTATTAGAACTTGTTCTTGAATATATACAAGACATTCCCTGGAAAAATCTTAGAAATATTGGTGATGGCATGGGTACTCGGTAGGTGACTGCACTGTTTTTGGAACTTTACATACATTATCTTTAATTCTTAAAATTAGATAGGGTATATTTATTACATCCATTTTTCTGATGAAACTGAGACTCAGGTCAAATTAGTAATTTCAACAAAGTTAAAAAGTTTAAGTACTAAAGCCAGGCTAGGTACCTCAACTCTCTAATTTCTAACCTTACACTCTGTCTTCAAATCTATAATGTCTCTCTAATGCATGACAGTCTTTATATGCTGATTCATTATGTCTTCCAAATCCTTCTCAATCTGCTCAGTAGCCACTAGTTCAGAGAGCTACTGAAAAACCTGCCAAGGTCTTCTTCCCTTCTATCATTCCTCTCACTCTCCAAATAATCTCACTCCCATACTAATTTGATTACATCATAAGATAGCTCTTGTGATCTCTCTATTCTTATTTCACTGTCTGCACCCATTTCTCTTGTCCCTCATTGATATCTCCACCATTTTGGTAGCAGTTATCTGGATGTAGGGGCTTTTTAACTAGGTATAAGTAAAATAAGAAAGGGTGAAGGAGGTGCTGGCCAGGTAGAGGTCCCAAACCCTTACATCACCTTAACCAAAAGCTTCATTTGTATCTGCTTTATATGTAGGGGAGAGAGTTGTTAATGTTTTATTTGATAAAAATGTGCATAGCTAAAAACCAAACAGAAAACCATGAATAATGTGGAAATATTAGCTCCGTAAAGACAGGAGTATTTTTTCTTTCTTGTTCACTCCAGTATCCTCAGAATCTACAATGGTAGTACCTAGGAGGTGCTTTTTATGATATATTTTATATGTGTATATATAATATTTATATATTTATATATGTATATATATAATACATATACATATATAATATATATACAAAATATATAAATAAATATTTATATATGTATTATATATATGAATATATATATTTATATATACATATATAAATATTATATATATTTTTTTTAACTAGGCAAAGAACTTTATTAACTTTTGTTTCAAACTTGATTCCCAGGCTTCTTCAGCTTAATTAGCTGCAATGAATGAATTGTCAATAAATTTTTAATAATGCCAGGGTCTCACTAGGTTGCCCAGGCTAGTATCGAACTCCTGGCCTCAGGCAATCACCCTGCCTCAACTTCCCAAATTGCTGGGATTACAGTCATGATCAATAATATTTTCAGATGAACAAATAAATGAATGGATTTAATTAATTTTGGTTTCATCTGACTGAAACCAACTACTATAAGCCTCTTTATATCTTTCCCTCATATAGAATCCTCCACTTCCACCTAAAATATTGTGGAGATGAAAGATATAAAAATACATACTAGATATAAAATATAAAAATACATACTAGATATAAAAATACAAAAGATATTTGAAAAATATTAGCACAGTGCCTGAAACATTCTGACATTTGGCTGTATTACTCCATCTATATCAAAAGCGATTTGCTGTTTCATAAACCTACCTTTAGCTGGAATTTCCTGTCCTCTTTCCCTTTTAATTTTTTCTTCATTAGTGCCATTAGAGGTATTCTCAGGGTCTTTCTCAATTAGCCTGGCAAACAGCTCTGGCTCTGCCTCTCATTCACTATAATTGTCTTTATCATTCTGCTTGGGCTTAGCACTTTCTGGCTTGGGTTATTGCTCTGTGTCCCAAATTATCTGTAAGATTGTAAGCTGAGGAAGTTGGGGACTCCAATCCATTGCCATCTCTCAAAAGTTGTTAATAGTGCAAGTTCAATAATTATAAATATCTTTTAAAATATATGTAGCATAATGTCAGCACAATGTTAATATCAACATGACATAAAGTCTACTTTAAAGTATTAGAATTGGTACAATATACAATGTTCTAGCAAAATGTCCATGTCAATGTATCTTTTTACGGATAGACACACACGCATATCTGTATCTGGCATTTGACTATTTATCCAATTGTTGGCATTTGTCTATATCCCATGATAAAGGAAGGTAGAGAAAAAATAGGTTAGTCTGGCAGTTTTTGGTCACTTATTAATTTAATAACTTGGTGACTTGGTCTGATTAATTATTAAGATCATACTTTAAGTGGAAAAGCCACTTATTTTCTTACAATTGTTACTGAATTTACTCTTCTCCATGCCATTTAGATTAACATAGTATGTGGCTTTTTTCATTTACACAGTTCTTGATGGTATACAGACTTTTCCTTGGCATGCTAATTCTTGTTAGTAGCATTAACTACAAGTAATAGAAGTTTTAGCCTTTCAGATTTTCTAACACAAAGTCAGAGAAGGAAAACTCTATGTGCCTGCAAATGTATTTCCAGAGCAACTGAAAAATAACAGTGGTTTTAAAGTAGCAACATAATGTATCTTTGGGAATGTGTATACATTTTTGTTTGTTTTATCCTATTCCTCAAAATGAATAAATCTATGATAGTCAACTGGCTTCAAAGTAGCTTAACCTTAGTTTTAAGACCATACTAAAAATATTGTGCACAACCTTTCCTAATCAAGTTTGAAAGAGACAGATGGGCCTGCTTTTTCCTTGTACTGTGTTTATGGTTATAATCTACATTCGCTCACATAACGCATTAAAAAAATCAGCTGCAGAACTGACATCAGAGAAAGTGATTCCAGATTCTAAATACATATTCTAAATTCAAAAAGGTAACAGTGAAGCCTATAAATTCCTTGTTGATAATGACCAAAATCCATTTAAGCAAAAGTAATAAATGTGAAGAAACCTGTTTGTGAAAGGACAAGAATCCTGGAGGTCATTTCTGTAGAAGCTGCTAAGGTAGCACTTGAGAAAATTCCTTGTAGCTGATTTCCCTTCTTGCTGTCTATAATTCCCAATCTCTCTGAAGGTTTGCTTCATTTACCGACATAAAAGACTAGATAAACTACTGCACTATGGCAACACATGCATACCTAATGTTACAGAGAGCATTAAACTTCCCAAATATTTGCTTCTTCTCCCTGGGGGAGGATAATTATATTTCCTTGCCTCATGGATGTCAGATTTTACCATAGGCATTGATTTGGCTAATAAAATGAACACAAGTGACTTGTGTCACTTGCGAGGAAAGCATTTAGAGCCAGTGTGTCCTTCGCAGTGATCTCTTTTCCCTGTGCCACAGGATCGGCAACGTTCCTGATAAACGCTGCCTTTATGGTCGGTGACTCAAAGTACAGACTTGGAGTGGAGTCTCCAACTTGGCAATACACACAGAGTGGGAGGGAGAAATGAACCTTTAAAGCCTTAAGCCATTGAGACTGGTCATTTGTTACCTCAATGTAATGTAGCCTATTCCCAACTAACAAATGTGATAAGGAGCCATGCCCCAGAATGAAGGGGGGCTTTTTTACCTAGAAGGTATGAAGGAAGAAAACATAAAGCAGAATTAGTATTCAAGTTAGAGAAAAACAGCATATGTAGAACTACCTAGTGCATATTTAATGATATGTAAAATTATTAAAGGGTTAAGGAGGACTCATTTTGGGATGACTTTTTGTGTTGGGGGTGATACAGGTAAAATCATTAATCTGTTCATACCAATAGTACAAGAGTGTTTACATTTTATCCTCAAAAATCAAGATGTTTCTCATTGTAACCCTTAGTTGGCAATATGATTGGTGGCAGGGGTCATGAATTTGGGCAGGAATCAGAAAGATAAGGAGTTCAAGTCCTATCTCTTCCTCTTCCTAACTGTTCAACTTTGAGTAATTTAATTTAAGCTGCAATTTCATCATCTGTAAAAGTATAATATGGAGCCTACTTCATAGGATTATTAGGAAGATAACATATAATGCATGTTGTGGGTCTAATATGGTATATGATGTGGCATACAATGTCTGTTCAACCAGTAAATATCTTATATATGTACATTTAGTTTACACTTTCCTACTCAGTAAATGGAAAAATAAAGCATACATAGCTATCCAAGGGTATAAAGCTATGGTGTACTGGTTTCAGCTTTTGGATCTTAATTTGAGACAGAGGATGTTTCAAACATTCTCAAAAGTCAAACACAGTTTTAACTTTAGGCCAAAGAGGCCTGGGAGGCTGTTTTAAAGGAACACTGAGTCAAGGGGTGAGTGGCCATGCTGTTTCCTTCTGTTAACAAAGACATTTTGAGAAGATCCTAGCAGGGATGGCTGGGGGACACTGGCTTCTTCCTGTCCTTTGTTAACTCCTGAGAGTATAAAACTCAAGGGGAGGAAAGTGAAGGAGTGAGTTTATATGAGACAAACGCAACCTAACAAAAAAACTGCTACGTATTGCTATAGTCATTATTGCACATATAATGTAACTGCACAAAAATGCTTATCCACTCTGGTTCCCTTTTAGACAACAGGGCTGCCAGGTCCCACTGGCACCCAACTTAGTGATTGGGTAAGAAAAATTAGAAAGCTTCTAAATTCTAGATAATGCTAGAGAATTAAACCTGTGTTCTCTTTAATATCTTTTCTGAAAACTCTCATCTCTAACTCGGCCTTAGAGGGACAAGTAGTTTCTTACATGGGCAGGTTTCTGGTTTCAGCTCATCACTTTTCTTCATCATTTACACATGGTTTTTGACATTCAAACATGGTACCATAGAACAAAATCCTTGGACCTAAAACATTTTGATGCAACATTAGCTTGATGATTCTGACTCTAAGTTTTAAAAAATGAATGATCTTCTCCCTGAATTATTTAATTATTATATAGGCTAGGATTTATTCTCTGTTTTCTTGCAGATAATTAGCCATCAACATAAATTCCCTTGTGTATATGAGATGTCACTTGTCAGTTATTGACTTGTTTTTATGTTCTTTGCCTTTTCAAGTCAAAGCCTATTTCAGTTTGTAAGACAACTGGTCTAGATGCACAAAGTCTATCAGTATCGTCATTGTACAGTGATGTTCTGGAAGAAGACATTCAACCAACATATTCACGTGCATTCAGATGAACCAGGGATGGGTTTCACAGGCTTGAATTCTCACTTAAACATCTGTAGAATCACTGCTCTTAAGCCTCCTAGAGATTCCAATTGCTGATAACATGTCTCACTCAACTTAAGGAATATTAAAGCTTAAGACAACCTGAGTCCTGTGGCTGGTTAATAAAGTACTGTCAAACTGGAAAAATGATTATACTTGCAGGAAATGTCTACAGTTGGTTCCAGGACAATAATCAGGAGAAAGAAACATTTAAACAAAGATTCTAAAAAATCCTTAGGATTGGCCTGGTATAAAATGAACATTAACTGAGAGATTAGACTGACATGGAGCATCAGTCTAATATCCTAGCTTCTGAATGAATGAGTTGCTAGGTTTAGCATGGGCAGAGGATTTATTTATCATCTGCAGTAAGAAATTTGGCTTGAGGCTGAGACCCAAGCCTCATCAACTTAGTCTAAGACCAAGATCCCATCAACTTGCTAGGGTTAGTTACTCAGTCACAATTGATGAAGGGTTAATATAATAACCTATTTAGACTGTAAGTAGTCTAGGCTTTATGGAAAAGTGTGTTCCAGTTTAAAATATGGAATAAAGGTATTCTAGCCCAATATTGATCAAAATTAGGTAACTTTCAAAAACATCTTAGAACAGAATATGATGAAAGTGTTATTTGTTAAGGTGGATTGGGTTTGGCAGATAGTTTTGTTAGGCATCTGGAGAGAAAGATAGATTTGGGATATAACTTTTGTACATGTAAAATATGCATAGAGTTGAAGAGAATTGTCTCAAAGAGTTTTCTTGCATCCTAAGAGTCAAATTACTTGTGTATTACTTTTTACTGTTAAACTAGTGTTTCCCCAACTCACTGTTAAGGCAGGTTTTAAGACAAACACAGAAAAACAACCAAAACAAACAAAAAGGGAAAAACAAACCCACTCAGTTTTATGCAGGCATATATGATGCTGGCAAGTTTTGCTCAAATTATTTTCTATTGAGAGTTTCTAGATAGATCTCAAGGTTTACCTCCTTCTGGAAACATTTTCAGACCCTTTTCCCTCACAGCCTCTTTTCTGTTCCACTAGTCTTCTCCCATGCCACCTCATATACCTATGATTTTATTCAGCAAGTATTTATTGAGCACTTACTATGTGCCAGGCAATATTTTAGCATTAGGCTATGTTGGTGAACAGAAATTCTTGTTTACATGCTAGTTGATCAGATGGGAGCAATGACAAGGAACTAACCCTTATTTAAATTAAAATGCAATAATTTACTTTCTCATCTGACTCCTTGAAGCCAGAGGACTATGTTTTGTTCATCTGTATTAAAAAAGTAGGCTCACTGGGCACAGTGTCTCATGCCTGTAGTCCTTTGGGAGCCTGAGCTGAGCTGAGCTCAGGAGTTCCAGACCAGCTTGGGTAACATGGCAAAACCCCGTCTCTACTAAAAATATCAAAAATTAGCTGGGCATGGTGGCACACTCCTGTAATCCCAGCTACTTGAGAGGCTGAGGCACAAGAATCGCTTCAACCTGGGAGATGGGGGTTGTAGTGAGTGGAGATCATGCCATTGCACTCCAGCCTGGGTGACAGAGTCAGATTCTGTCTCAAACAAAACAAACCAGGCCCTCAATAAATATTTGCCTAATGACTGAATCTGAGGACTGACAATATTAAAAGTCAAAGGTATTCTTAAAAGAGAATATTTGAGCCTTTATTCCTCAGTACTAATTTATGAACTAGCACAGCAATTAGAACAGTTGCATAGTAGAGTTTCCAATTTTATAGATGTAATTTTGGAAAGTTTTCTAGTTGAAACATTGAGTTGTCAAACATGCTCAATTTCAATGATCATAATACTTCTTTTTAGTTAATGCCCTTGAAGCCTTTAAATTTTTTTCAGTGAAGAATCTTCTATTCAAGCACAAAATAAAAATAAATCTCTATTCTTAATAGGATTTAAACATCAGAATATTATAAGACTCAGTAGGGCTTTAAATTTGTCAATGCCCTTGAATCCTATAAACTTCCTTTTCAGTGAAGAATCTTCTATTCTAAAGTACAAAATAAAAATAAACCTCTATTCTTAATGGGATTTAAACATCAGAATATTATAAGACTCAGTAGGGCTTTAAATTTAGGGTGTTAGTGAAGCTTTGTGGTTTAATATTCAAAATAATTCTTAAATAGTCTTAACTGAATGCCCATTTGGATACTTATATTTAGTATCCACAAAACTCCTGTTTCCTGGAATTTTCTTTGAGTACAATCTCCTAGAATACAGATAAGCTCCTGATATATTTTTTTAAAATACTCTTGTTAGAATAATTAGTGTCTGCAAACAAAGATGATACATTCTTCACCTTAAATACAATAATTTAGTGCCCTTTCAGGGGTTGTGAACACAGTCAGTGGTCATATGGACTTGTGGATAGTGATAAGTATTAAACTAGTGGGTTGGCCACATCCTTTGTGGATTCCTCATTGTTTACCTGGTTGTGGGCTTTTTCTATGCATCTTCCTTGTTCTTTAGCTATGTCCACTAGAGGGTGAGTGGGAGGGAGGAAGAAAAGACAAAAGCAGAAGTTTGGCAGATCTGCTGAACAGTTTGATGATGCAAATTAGTTTGAGGATCAATTTAGGATTTCTCTATTCATATTCATCTTGCCTCTTATTGCCATGGATACATAAGTTGATTTTTATGAATATAGCATTTATAATGGCAAATTACAAGATGACAGTATATTACACAGAGTCTATTTTTACAACTTGAAAATTAAATGCCAACATCCAGATAACTTAAAACAGCATTGTGAAAACACACTACACTATCCCAACAAACATAGGGTCCAGACGTGCAACATCATTTTTTTTTTTTTCAGATTTTAGACTACCAGTAAATATTTCCGGAATTGAGTTCCATGAATGTGAGAAACTATATTAAGTTACATGAATGGTTCTACTGATAATGTCACAATAGGCTGTTTATATATCTTGAAATATATATTTAAATAACAAAAATAGCAAATGTCATTCAAGTCAAGAATTGCTAGTGTTAGTCATCTTCACAATCCTCCTTAAAGTTAACAGCATCTACTTATGCACTACGGATTGATGATGTTAGAAAGGTGGTACTACTCAAGATGTATGTGATGCTTAGAATCCCATCAGTAGAGGTTCACACTTAGTAAGAACTGCTAGGTGAGAGACCCAGATAGGACAATGGAAATGAAGTGATAGAGGTAGGAGCAGATAAGTCAAACCTACTTACTATAAAAAAGAATAGATGGAAATTGCAATCAATTGTAAAATTTAGAGTTTATATAAAATCCTAAATTTGATAGCATATACTTTTCAGATATTTCATAAACTAGAGATGTGTAAAGTACAGAAGGAAAAGAGGAAGAAGGAAAAAAGAAGGAAGGAAGGAAGGAAGAGAGGGAGGGAGGGAAGTAGGGAGGGAGGGAGAGAGGGGCGAAGGGAGAAAGTAGGTAAGGGGGAAGGAAGGGAGGGAGGGAGGGGGGAGGAAGGGAGGGAGTAAAGG